>PVJH01019505.1:16707-42731 GCA_004026705.1 Nesogale talazaci
TTTATACTCTGAAATTTCCACAGCAGGGGTCCCTGTTTCCTTGCATCCCCCCATGTATCCCCAAAGTCCATAGCCTAACATCCCAGCACGTCAGTGACACCCTCGTGTGGACTGTGCTAAATGGCCACTCTTCTGCCACAGAGATCCTAACTTTTCTGTGTTTCTGATTTTGGCTGTCACACAAACCCTGCCCCTCAGATACCAGGACGTGACTTCAACCATCCATCTAGGAAGATGAACCAATGCTGGTCCTTTTCCCATCAATGCTTCCAGCAACTCTACCTCCCCATCCAGCAATTACTTTTGAATCATCAGCACCCAAACAGTCTTTTTTTTTTTTTTTTTAGGCATCACTGCCCTGGTGGTGGGAGTATGAGGCTCAGCCTTTGCTCCTGTGAGCGGGAATTGAACCTCCATCCCAGTGGGCCACAGTCCCTTGCACAACCACTACGCCACCGGGGCTCAGCCCCCAAACAGTCTTAAAGCTCAGAGAACAGAATGTTGAAAAATAGTTTTTTGAAGCTGCAGGGGCAAACAACTTTACTAAAGCCACCCAAACCAGCAGTAGTTTCTTTACAGAAACGGATTAATGAAAATGTCTCCCATTCCTTTCCCTTTTTCCAAAGAAGCACATGGGAAGTGGGGTGGAGCAGGTATGTCTGGGTGCTGTGACCAGCCCAGCAACTCCTACGAGCAAGTTCAAAATGACCTGCCTTTTTCTACTTTGTTAGAGATGCAGACTTTGTTTCTAAATTATGAGGACTTCAGAAAGTTGGCTGGATTACGTTGCTGGATGTCCAAGAAGCCCCCAAAGACACAAGTCCTTTCTGGAATGCAATCAAATCACATGGGGAGGGGCTGCAGGTCTTGAGAACTACCTCCAAAGCAGTGCATTTGAGGAAGGAACCGTGAAAAATGTACATCCGAGAAAAGCCTGGCATCATCAGTAACGCAGCCCTATGGGGCTTTCTGCTGTGTGTACAACTGTCCGTCCTGCCCCCTTCCATTTGCCCCGGGATGGGGCTTCTGAAGTCCAGCCTGCTCCAGCATCAGAGTGGAGAGCCGGGGTGGGCAAGCACAGGCTGGTCTTCCTGTTTCTCCCTACTACTGCCCCTCAGGAATCCTTCCCTGGCCAATAGCTCCACTCCTGGGGCCCTCTTGAGGTCTTTTCCTAGAATAAGAGGTTAGGAGAAGGGGGATGAGATGGGAGTGAAATTCCGCCCCACAGGCAGTCTCCCTTTCCCTGCCCCAGCAGAGCAGGGCAGCCAGCAGAGGCTGTGAAGTTGCTGTCTGGGTCAACCGGCCAGAGAGAAAGCAGCGGTCCTGCCAAGACTGAGGTCAAGGAGGCCGGGGCTCTTCCAGAGTTGGATTCTGAGCAGTCAAGGCTCTGCCCTGCTGTAGGACCAGCTTACTTCGGAGGAAGGTCAGTGGTGCGGAAGCATGCACCGCCCTCTCCATTGAACTAACTAAGAGGACCGAGGAAAGGCTGGCACGGCCCACCAGCTTCTCGGTCTCCGGGTTAGTGTGCATGTTGGGCGGGTGGGGGTGCTTGGGACCGTGAACCCGCGGAATCAGTAACCTGTTGGCCACTCACTCCAACGTTGCCCCCAGGATGGGGGTGAGGGTTATGTGTGTGTGTGTAGGGGGGGAGGGCACAGAGGTCCAGAGCTGTCCACCTCCAGACTTGAGGCCTTCACCACCCCAGGGCGGCGCTGCCCCTTCACGCTCCGTTCTCAGGGTGCGTGCCTACAGAGCGGGGTGGGGGGGGTGGGGGGACAGAAAAGCTCTGGATTTGGTCTCATGAGCGGACAGCCTTCCCAGCCTGGAGCCAGGTGGCCCAGTCCGGGGAGTTCTCCAGAAAAACAACCACCACCCAGCGACGCCAGTCCCTACTTCCCGTGGAAATTCTGCCCGCTATTTTGGCCACATTCCTCAAGGCCAGAAGGACGTGGGGGAGGGGGAGAGTTTTGGGGCCTCGACAGGGACCCAACTGCCAGGGATCCCACCCTCGGGCCTCAGCCCTTCCTCCGCCCCGGGGCGGCCCGGCGCCCACCCTCGCCTCCCCTCCCCTGAACCCTCCGGAGGCGGGGGACCGCGGGCAGGCCGCTGCTGCCCACGGCGAATTCGCACTTTCTCGCGGCGGCGCGATCCCGAAGCAAGCGGCTCGGCTGCCATCGGGCGAATTATGTAACCAGGGCCACGGCTCCCGGGCGAGACAAACGCCGCTCTGTGTGCGCCGCGGCCCCGCGGGAGCGCACCGGGCCGGGGAGGGGCTCCGGCCGGGCCTCGGTTCGGGTGTTTGCTCCGGAGCGAGCGGCCAGGCCCGGGCCCGGGCTCAGCGGGTCCTCCCCCGCACCGCCCCCGCCTCCCGGCGGTGAACTTGGTCCTAAGTCCCGCTGGACGCCGGCCCCCGCCACCCGAGCTACGGCGGGCCGGGGGTGGGGGTGGGGGTGGGGGCCCGACGGGTAGGGGCCTCCGGCGCCCTCGGCCCCCCGGCCCCTCCCCAGGGGGCCTGGGGGCCGCCGCGCGCCGCGGGGCCCAGAAGGGGCGACTCCCCCCCGCCCCCCCCAGCCCCCGGCCCCGGGAGCGGCGGGCGCCAAGGGGTCCCGCTGGGCGCGCGGCCCTCGGGCTCCCCGCCGGGGGGAGGGGTGCGCGCGGTGACAGCTGCGCGGGGGCCGCCCCTCCCCCTCGGCGCCGGGAACTGGGCCCGAGCAGCCCCCGCCGGGGTCCCCGTGGGTCAGGGCACGTGGGCGGGAGGGCGCGGGGGTCCGGCCTGCCTCGCCCGACTCGTCCCTTGGAGTCCGGGGAGGCCTGGCTGCGGGGCCCAGGTCCCGGCGGCTTCTCGCCCCCTCCCCGCCGGGGGCGACGCAAAGTTTTGGGAAGTTGCTGCCCCTACCTTGCTTGGTGAGCACCAGGGCGTCTTCCCTCCGCGCCTGGGTGATGATAGAGCCGTGTTCCATCTAACAATCCCGCGGGCCCGGGCTGGCTGGGCGGGAGGACGGGCGGCGCGCGCGCTGGGCTGGGCTGGGCTGGGGGGCCTGGGCGGGGGCCGGCTCCGGCTCCCGAGACTCCGACTCCCGCAGCTGTTCACATGCCCCCTCGCCTTCCCTCCCGGCGCCGGGCAGGGAGGCGGCCTGTACGAGGGCGGGCGGCCGGGGCAGCGGCTCCCCCGGGTGCCCCCAGCCCCGATCCCCCGGCGGCAGCTCCGGGCTCCTCAGTTTGGGTCCAACATGGAGAATCCGGAGCGAAAACAAGAGGAGGAAATGGGACACGGGGCGGTTTCCAGGCTCCCCCCTCCCCTCCGTACTCCAGATAAACAACCCGCGGCTGCAGCGCCCACCCCCGCGCGCTTCTCGGCTCTGGACCGGGCCTCTCCAGGGCCCGCCGGCGCTTCTGGCTGCAGGGCAGCGTCCTAGGCCCAGGGACCCTCCACCTGGGAACGGCCGGGGCTGCAGACCATCCGGAGCTGGGCTATTTTGTTACGGAAAAAGCGAATCCCCGAGGGGGGTGGGGTGGCGGGCGGGCAGGCAGGCTGGGGAGACTTGAAACTGCTCCGGCTCTCCGATTGGCCTGCTCGGAGAAAAGGGGCGTGGCCCCTCCTTACTATGCGTTGCGAGGACCCAACAACATTCCAGCCGCCGCAGCCACGCCTCCGGGCCACTCCCCCCCTCACCCGTGCTGCGTCCGCCCATGTCCTCGGCCACGCCCCCTTCCTAACTACTTAAAAGGCCACTCCAAAGCTCAGGGTTCCTTATTCCTTGGTGAGCCGTTAGGACTGGGAGAGGGAGGGGAGGTTCGGTCCTTCGGTTGACTGATCGAGCCGTGGAAGGCTAACCCTGGTGAGGCCTAGCTGGAAGGACTGAGGGCACTTGCCTCACGTCGGACTTGACCCTCGAATAGTGGACCCTCTGTCTCACGTAAAAGGGCTTTAAACTATGGAATCGGGGAAGGGGTTGGAGGCAGGACCGGGCAGCATTTCGTTCTCTCGTGAGAGGGTCCCTTTGGGTCAGAAAAGGACTCCACGCCACGAAACAACAACTGTGAAATCTGGGCTGGGCTATGTGGTGGTAGCCTTCGGGGACCCCAGAATGAAAGAGCAAGAACTGACCGGCGTGAGTGCCCCTCTCGCGGAATAAAGCCCCCAACGCGCTGCCATCGAATGGATTTCAACTCGCAGTGACACCGTAGGAGATCCCGTGGGTTTCCGAGACGAAGGCTTTACAGGAGAAGAAGACTTCACCTTTTCCAGGGTGGTTTCACACGGCTGACTTTCTTAGCAGGCAGACCAGCACAACCAGGACAGCACGAGCCTCAGCCTTTAGGGTAGCGGTCTCGCCGGCCGGGGCTTGAGCTCTGTGGACGCATTCGGCGGGGTGTTCAGGCCTGAGGACCCCCTCAGCTGGCCCCCGACTCCTGAAGAAGCCAAGGTCTTCTGGACTTCCTGCTAAAGCCTGTAGCTGAAGGGTTTTACCTTGCTCCCCAGCCATGGCAGCTCCAGCAACGGGGCAGGGGCTGTTTTGGGAGAGAGGAAACTAAGTTTTGCTCAGTGCCAACTGGGGTGCTGTGATTGTTTTAGGTGACTTTTGATCCATTTCCAACCATCATAATCTTTGATTCAGTGGAACCCACCATATGGCCAGGAGACTCCCAAGAAAGGCCAGGCCTTGGCTTTATATGTGTTGAGGGGGCGGGGGCGGGGACAAGGGGGAGAGAGTTTTCAACCCTGGCTGCAGTTCCCACTTCCCAACAGACTCCAGGACTCCCAATGATCCACGACAAAGAGTTTATAAAATTCTCCCGGGGAACTACCAGATACCAGATTCCTTCTTCCTGGAGACAAGGGAGGTTATGCTTTCATGCTTCTTTTTACTGTTCCTACACACACTTCCAGAGAACCTTTTTATATAACACCACTTTAATGGAAATGAAATGAAATTTTTCCAAAATGAAAGTGACTGTTACAGAAGCTCTGAATGATGCTTACATAACTTTAAAAACTGAGCTGGGTAGATTCTAATTCATTAACAAGGAAATGGGGACTTTGACACATTTACCACCTAGTCTTATGGCAAATCTTCAGTACTCATGCTATTAGGAGGCCCTCTGGGACCCGGCCCCAACTCTCTGTCAAGGTTCAGTGGGGAAACTTAAACTGCTGATGCCTAAGCCCTGATGGAGGATATTGGACTGAGGTCAGAGGGGTTGGGGACTAGTGGAGGACCTGCCTCTTGTAGCATTGAGCGTCCTCTTGTAGCATTGAACAGGGCAAGTAATTGCTCTAAACTTGCATTTCCTCAGAGAAACAGCCCCTCCCCTCCTCTATAGCACTTTCAGTTTACTTTTACATACATTCTCTGGACCATCCACCACTGGTCGGTCGGTCAGTTTGTCACATTGTGTTGACTTGCACGTTGCTGTGATGCTGGAGGTCCTGTCAGTGACATTTCAGATGGTGGTAGGTGGACAGATTTCAGTGGAGCTTCCAAGCTGGGATGGACGTGGAAGAAGGACCTAGTGCTGTACTTCTAAGAGAAATGGCTAGTAAAAAAAAAAAAAAAAAAAAAGGAGCAACAGCAAAACATTGCCTGAAAGATGGTGGAAGATTAGCTGCTCAGCTTGGAAGGCATGCTAAGTAGGACTGGGGGAGAGCTGCCTCCTCAGAGTAGAGTTGATCTTAGTGACACGCGTGGAATGGAGCTCTTAGGACCTTCATTCGCAGATGTGGCATGACTTACTAAAAGAAGCAACGGCAAACATCAGTTAATAACTGGAATATAGGATGTGGGAGGTGTGAATGTAGGGAAATTGGGAGTCATTAAAAGTGAAGTAAAACACATGGATCAGTGTCTTAAGTGGCATTATAATCGGGTGAGATAGAATGGGCTGACAGTGACAATCATATGGTCTCTTGTGATGGGAACGGTCAAGAGGAATGACATCACACCCATTGTCAAAAAGGACACTTCAGGATCCTAAAGTACAAAACCGTCTCGCTCACTGCCATCAAGTTGATTCTGCCTCATAGGGACCCCATAGGACAGGGCAAAACTGTCCCCAAACCTGCAAATCTTGACACGAATAGAACCACTTCACCTTTCTCCCTAGGAACAGCTGGTAGTTTCGAAATTCTGACCTGGAGGTAAGTAACCCAATTAGTAACTACTGAATGAAAACGGAATCAAAATTCAAAACTCAAGTTGCATTATTAAATGGCTCGATGGCTAAAATGTTGACTGATGAGGGAAGCATCAGAAGGAAATATCCAACTTCATTATTCACGTTGGTTCGTTTTTAAATGTTTTTCTGTGTATGAAATCCAGGGTGGACAAGTCTATAGAGACAGTAACTGGATTAGTGATTCCCTGGAGGAATGGCAGGGGAGGCGGGGAGGCAATGGGGAGCTAATAATAATGAGTGCAAGAATAATGAAAATGCTCCAGAATCGATGGTGGTGATGATTGTACAACTTTTCTTGATATGCCTGAACTATTATATGATATGTGAATCACGTGTCAAACTGTTGGGGGAAATGCCTAAAAAGCAAGATTTTGGGGGGCTGAGCCCCGGTGGCGTAGTGGTTGTGCGCGGGACTGCGGCCCACTGGGACGGAAGTTCAATTCCAGCAGCAAGGCCGGGCCTCCTCCTCCCACCACCAGAGGGCAGTGATGCCCCCCCAAAAAAACAAAAACAAAAAAACAAAGCAAAAAAAAAAAATAAAAAACACGGTTTTTCACAAATGGACCAATAAGTAACATCAAAATAAACAGGAGAAAATTGAAGTTTTCAAGGATTTCCTTTTACTCAAATCTGCACTCAGCTCCCATGGAGTTAGCAATCAAGAAATCAAATGGGGGGAGGGGAGGGGATAAAAGGAGGAGCTGGTCCCAAGGGCTCGGTGGAAAGTCAACATCTAGAAGAGATCAATGGAAAATATGTCAGGTACAGTTGATGTAGGCTTTGTAGCAAGAATTGTAAGAGCCCCCAAGAAAATGGGGGAAAAAAGCTGAGCCCCGGTGGCGTAGTGGTTGTGCGTGGGACTCCGGCCCACTGGGATGGAGGTTCAATTCCCGCTCCACGGAGCAAAGGCTGGGCCTCCTACTCCCACCACCTGAGGGCAGCGATGCCCCCCAAAAAAACCAAAAAAAAAAATGGGAAAAAGAAAATCAAATGATGTACTGCGTTAAGCAAATTTGTTACCAAAGACCCTGTAAGGTGCTCAAGTTGTGGTATTTTCAATCGCTTCATATGCACGTGCAGTGGGACAAAGCATAAAGAAGATCAAAGAAGAATTTTCATGTGTGCATCGTAGTGCTGGTTAAGAATATCGGCTGCACCATGGATTGCCAGAAGGATGAGCGAACCTGTCTTTGAAGAAGTACAGCCAGACGGCTCCTGAGATGCAGGCTTGGAAAGATGTTGTTTCACATGCTTTGAGCATGCTGTCAGGAGGAACGGGTCCCTGCCTGGAAAAGGGCAGCACACAGCGACGGCAACAATGGGCTCACACCAGCACGGGTTGTGAGGAGGGGGCAGGACGAGGCGGCGTGTCATTCTTTTGTACATGCAAGTAGAAACCAACTCAAAGGCACATAACATCGTACCATGTGCTCTCCTACCTCTGAGGCTGACAGAGCTGCTATTTATGCACATGTCATAAATGAGAAAACACTGTCCAGGGCACTTAGCTGATAAACGGTGTAATTCTCACAGCTTGTTGAGGAGAGGGGGTAGGACTAGAAGGTGTGTCTTTAAAGTGACCAGATTTTAACATTGGTAAAGTGAGACACCATTGACCGGGGCGGGGGGTGGGGGTTCAGGGGGTATATTCCTTTCCTGTTCTCCTGCTGTTCCCTAGCTTGTGCATTCTTTCCAAAAATTGGGACTTTTTTTTTTTTTGGAGGGGGCATCACTACCCTCTGGTGGGAGTGGGAGAAATCGGGACTTTTTTAAAAAATGCCGCAGGATGTGGGAAAAATTGTTTAAAATCGGGACCATGTTGCCAAAAGCGGGACGTCTGGTCCCTTTAGCTAGAAGTCGTGATACTTTGCCATAATTTCTTTTCTATTTGTAGGATGGAGGATGTGATAATTACACAATCTGTTGTCATTTCAAGACTTTTGAGTGAAGACGTGAAGTCTAGCCTGTCAATCAGGGCATAGCTTGATGACCTCGTTTGGAGGCACTAAAGAGATAAATAGCTCACTGGAGGCTGGACACTGGCTCCCTCCCTGGGAGACGTTTCTGTTGAGATGTCATATGAAGCTACTCTGATGTAGCCAGAGCCCTGGAAGCTGGAGGAGCCACAAGGAGACAGACCCCTGCCAGCGCTGCAATGCTCACAAGGCCACTGGATCCGCAAGACTTTCCGCGCACTGACTGTGATCTTCCTGCATTCGGCATCACTGCATGTGTTTTGTGAGTCTGAAGAGGACTTTATAGATTGGTGTCAGACATATGGGCTAATAGAGGACTTAGGACCTTGGACTGGACTGGGCTGGGACGTTTTCAATTGCTCTTATATGTAAACCTCTCTCGTATAAATATAGGCAGGCTTATGAATTTGTTTCTCTAGTCTACCCACAGTAACAATCTCCTGCATACCGTCTCAGAGTTCCTGGGTGATGCAAACAGATAATGTACCCAACTTCTACCTGAAAAGTTAGAGGTTCAAGTCCACACAGATGCTCTTCGGAAGAACGTCTTGGTCAGCTATCGAAACCCTGTGGTGGGGGGAAAAAAAAGAAAAGAAAACCCTGTGGAACGTAGTTAAGATTCCGGATCGCCTGTCAGGTTACGTTCCATCCTTTCTCAGCTCGCTTAGTAGCCTGTCTGGCAGCTGTAGAAGGTGGACTGGTCAAGGGGCTCGTCTTATTCCCGATGGGCTCGCACGTGGCCCTTCCATGATGAGAGGCTGTGTACATCTTGGCCCTGGCGTGGCTCGTCCTCTGTGGTCAAAGAGCTCTTTCGGCATTTCTGACAGTAGTCCTTCAGGAAGAAATTCACTTACTGTTCTGAGATAACTGACACAGGTGTTTCACAGGGCAGCACCCCGCTCTGCTCTGTGCATGCACACCGTTTTCTCTTGCACTGATTGTATGCCACTTTTAAAAAAGTACTGGTCATATCCTCCTCCTTTGATGTACCAATCCACTACTACATTGTGACCCTCAGTCTGGTCAGCGTTATTGTCCTGTGTGGGCTGTGGATGCCCTCTCTGTATGGGTCCTGAGTGTCAGAAAGAGAGAGAGAGACGGGAAATGACCCTCAAGTGTTTCTGAATCTGAAGTGAAGGCTGGGTTCGATGCACCAGGAAACCGACTGCTGTGAGCCTTGTACTCTTTTCAGGAATTGTCTTCTCAGGATCAAACTGACAACAGCTCAAAAGAGTGGAGAGGAAATGTAAGAGGCATTGGGAATTGATGCTAATTTGGAAAAGGAGGTGAGAATGGCTGCGGTGTGTAGACTGTAAATCGATGTCTCCGGGTTTACAAGTGGAGACTGTTGTTGAATTAATATGTGTCCTGCCCTCTGTATTCTCAAAAATAGATCAAAAAGCGAAGCCGACAGGAGACAGACAAGGGACAGAAGCCCTTGCAAGACCCGAGGTAGGAGGCGTGGAGAGTGAATGAGGGGTGGGGATGGGGGGGTGGGGTGAGAGTATTAGAGACACCTGTGCCCACAGAGAATACAAATGCAGTAGGAATTTTTTTTTGGGGGGAGGGGGCATCGCTGCTTCTGGTGGTCGTGGGCACTACCCAGTGCTGTTCCTGAGAGCCGCCACTGGATTTGAACCTCCAAGCCCGCGGGCTACAGTCCTGCACTCAACCACTTGCGCCACCGGGGCTCAGCCCACGCAGTAGGCTGTTTGTTTTTTTTTTTTGCTCTCCCACTGCTCTCCGGTGGTGGGAGTAGGAGGCCCAGCCCCACTGCTGGAATTGAACCTCCATCCCAGTGGGCCGCAGTCCCACGCACAAGCACTACACCACCAGGGCTCAGCCCGCAGGAGGAGTTTTTACTGGAGACTAGAACCCCAAAACACAAAAGCAAAAACAGGCAGGGCACAGACCTTTCTCCCTGCTCTGCCTCAGTTTACTGGGAATGGATCGCATACCAGAAAGTTCTCTGGCATCTCAAAAGACCTCTTTTCTGCTATCCAGCACGTCAGGAGCAGACATTCTAACATCTGCCTTCTGGATGACCTTTTGCCTGCAGGCTTCCAGACAGTGGCTGGTTCCCGGACTTTAGACAGTCTGTTTAATTAAGTTCTGGCAAGGGACTGAAGGCCAGGGTCCTCTAGGCCTCACAGTTCTACAGAGCGATGTCCCACTATGGCTTTGGACTCCACCCACCCCCCCATCCCTTTCCCCTGTCTCCTGGCTGGTTTGGAATAGCTGCACTGCCCCCTAAGACACACACACACACACACACACACACCAGTGGGGAGGTTGGGGGTGGCGTTCCCATGGAGGGACTGTCCCTGTCTGTTTCCAACGGCTCTTGAGGTACAATCGGACGTTCCAGAGTCAATGCTTTGCAAAGGGCAAAGGAGGCGCTCACTTCCTTTCTGGGAGGTGCACGCTTCATCCAGGACCGTGCCCCAGGCCGCACCCAGCATGAGCCCATTGGGCCAAGTGAGACCTTTTGTGACCTTTTTCTGATGTCAATGAAAAGTTACGTTCGCCTCGTTTGGCTTGTGAGTAACAGGGAACACATCCATTTTCTTGGCTTCCCTGATTGTTCCCGGATCTCACTTCCGTTTGTTTTGTATTGTAACTGGAAGGTGGGGTCTCAGGCTCAGAGTTCCGGAGGCCTGTGCCCTCCTGTCACAAGGCTGTGCTGTCCTCTCCTAGCTACCAGGGCAGGTTCCTGGAGTGGAAGTGGGGGAGGGACGGAGGGAGGTCCATTGACTGAGCTGCTGTGAAGGAGCCATTCATCATCTGGGGGCTGTGGAGGGAGAGACTCTAGCTTCTCCATAAGCCAGTCTGGCACAGTGGGAGGTGGGCATGTTCACCTCCCTACCTCTACCATGGAGTTACTTAATCTCAGCGATTTTTTTTTTTTTTTGCAGTACAATGGAGGTAAAACTAGTCCCGCCCCGGAGAACCCCCACTGGTGCTCTTTTTATTTATTTACTTTCGTTGGCTAGATATTGCATCAGAACATCCCAGACAGGCTTGAGGAATTACCTAGCCCAGCGGTTCTCAACCACTTGGGGGTTAAACAAACCTTTCACAGGGTCGCCCAATTCATAATGGTGGCAAAATTACAGTTATGAAGTAGCAACGAAAATTTTGATTGGGGGGGAGGGTGGTCACCACAACATGAGGAACTGTATTAAAGGATGGAGATAGGAAGGTTGAGAACCACTGCTCTAGCCCATAAACTGGACACTTCTTAGATCTTACTCATCAGCAGAAATGTTCCTTTCTCAGAAAGATGGATTACCACCCAAAGTTTTCCGTATACCTTTGTCTTTAGCTGTCGTGGCTTGCTGTATTAAGGTACCTGCTTTTGAAGCCAGTCCCATGTCGTTTCCTTCAAGAATTAGCTCATCTTTCTGCGCTTGAGTCACACCTGTCCTGATCCGACCCCTCTGGATGTATTTTTCTCCCAGGAAGTTAGGATTTCAACAAGAGACCCATTCTCCAGGATAGCGATGCGGAGGGGGCGGTGGACACACACAGACCCGTCTTCTATCCGACGCGCAGTGCCTCGCCCTCCCCACTGTACGTGGCCGCAGACAGTGTGTGCTGGAGCCAGTTCCCATCTATTTCCCCGGCATTTGTCAACCAAAGCCTCTTCGTTTTCCTCCTAAGGAGACTGAGTTCTGTTGTCCCCCGGCAGGGCTCCTCTGAGACCTTTCATAATCACAGGGAAACAGCAACCTTCTCAGGAATATGGATGGTCTGCTGGCTGGCCGAGAAGGGTCTTCATCCTCACAGTAGCTGCAGCAAAGAAGCTGGCGTTGTTCTGGGGGACACAAAAGACCCCAGCTCTCAAATATAATGTCAGGAGCACAATTATGAAGTCCTAAAGAGGACAGAGACATCATCTGGAGGAGGAAGGCCATTAGCATGAGGTCACACCGGTGTCCAAGGGACCGTAGCCACACAGCTGCTTCCTTGAGGAGTGGAAAACACAGGGAACACACAACCTCATGTTTGGCAGCAGATCAATACATCAGTTACAGGTGGGACTACCGAAGTGGAATGGAGCTGTGACTCAGATGTGCATGTTCTGTGACAAGAACTTACCAGATTCGTCCAGGGCTTTCTGATCATGGCAGTTGGGCCTTAATTCATGACTATGTGACCCCCAGAACTGTCGGTCAAAGACAAGCCCAGGCCGGCTGGCTGGAGAGGGAGTGGAAGGAATGCACTTATAATTGCTTCTCCCTGAGGCCAGGCCTGTTCCCATCTCTAACGGAAGGAGGTCGAATCCCGGTGGGGACTCTGCACGTGGATTTGGGGCTTTCGCTGTCATCCGCAGCCTTTTGCACACGGGGTGCTCAGAAGGAAGCTCGGAGACACTGCGATCCTTATGCGATTGGCAGAAAGACCTGGCAATCCGCTCCCATAGAGATCACCACCTGGGGCGCCTAATGGGACCATTGGCAATCCTACAGGACTCTGTTCACCGAGCAGTGCACCTACTGCACAGGTAACAGGTGGTGAGGCCTTGGGCTGCTCACTGCAAAACCAACCAGCAGTTCAGAACTCCAGCAGCCATTGCGCCTTCCATTTAAAGTCACAGTCTCAGAAACTCACAGGGCATGCCTCACCGGTCCCATAGGGTCACTATGAGTGGGCATTGACTGCCTAGATGGTACCTTCTGGCGTTGACCATGGCACATGCTCACAGAAAGCGCTGGCCTCCTCCTGACTCCCTGTCAGTGCTCATTGAATAGTCATCTCACCGTCCTTAAGCTCCTTCAGCCCTGTTCCTCCTGCATCTGCCATCTGCTTAGTTCTCCAAACCCGACGTCTCTTCCTCTCCACACATGCCCCCGCCACTCCCCCCAGTCTGCAGGCGGGTGGGCACTGACCTCCCCAGTACTGGGGGGCCACTTCCTTCTCCCCATTCCCGCTGCCCCTCCAGCTCAAGTCCTCCTCCTTCACCAAGGAGGAAGCCGATAACAGGCCCCCAATCAGCCTGTCCCAGACCCACCCTCTGTGTTCTCCCGGAAAAGGCGCCCCTGACCAGATCCTTCCCGGAGCTGGACACAGACAATGGGGTCCCAAGGACTTCCAGGAAGCTGCTGCAGCCCTGCTCCCTGGGGGTGGCTCCTGAAGCCTTGCCAGCCCTGACCCCCACGCCTTCCTCACGCCACCACCCTCCTCCCAGGAGAGCCTGATTCTTGTCCAGACAGGTGTCCGGTCTGCTGCCCTTCCTCCTCTGCTGTGGGGAACTCCCCGCCCTATTCCTAGTGAGACAAGTCAAGGTCGACCTCGGTCTGGTCTCCACTCCTCCCTGGCCCTAGTCTGAGTGGGATGCTTCTGTGGTAGTTAAATGCTGGTTACGTGACTAAGCTCTGGGGGCAGCCATTGCTGCCTTTTCACCCGAGAACGCCTCGTAGGGAGCCCGGGACACCTGCCACTGCGGGTCTCCTTGGCACGGAGTCAGCCAGGCCTAGAGGCAGGGTGCCAGGCCACGCGGAACCCAGAGTCCCAGGTCCAGAAGAGTCAGCGTTGGAGATGCCCCGGGCTTTTAAAGAGGAGCCAAGAAGGGACTGAAGCGACTTTTGATCTGGAGACACACAGACAGTACTTCCCCAAGCCCAGCCCCGCTCACTGCCGTCCAGTGATTGTGGCGCCCAGCGAACCCCGACCCCCCGGGAGGGAGGCCACGGTTAAACTGTCCGCGTAAGTCACGTGCCGATAAACTCTCCACAAGAGTAGAGAGCCCGGCCTTTCTCCCGGGGAACGGTTCCGAACACCTGGGCAGGCAGGCAGCAGCCGACGCTTCGCCACCGGAGCTATTCACAAAGGGCGGGCGCGTGGGCGAGAGGACTCAGGGGCGCAGACCTTGGATTAGAGGGCGCCACCGAAGAGTGCAGAACGGGGGTTCAGCGGGCGCGACCCCCTCCCCCGGATGGGCACGCCCTGGCCCCTCACCACAGATTCAGGCGGTCACGTGACCCGCACCCCCTGCCCCGCCTCGGTCGCGCGTGGGGCGGGGGCGGGGCGCCTTTCTCCTAAATAGGGACCCGGCTGGCTGCAGATCGGGTTTCCCCCGCCTCCCGCTCGCCCAAGGAAAGAGGGACCCCTCCTGTGTGCCCTCCCCCTCCCCCTCAGCCCTTCGCTGCATTCCAGAACCCAGGCGGCCCTTTGAGGTCACGTGGCGCGGGGGTTGCGGGCAGTGAGGTGGAGTGGGCGGGCAGGCTGCCCCTGACCCGGCCGGCGACCTTAAGGCCTGCTTCCCTGGCGGGTTCTGGTCCTCTGCCCAGGCGGCCGGGGGTGGGGGCAGCTTCCTGTGGACTTCCCGCCCTTCCTGAAAGTCTAGGAGCTCAACCTCCTAATTCATAGCCAGCCTGTACACCCGCGCAGGGACCCCATGCCTTCCCACCCCGGAGAGTGGCTGGAGTCCCCGGCATGCCAGTGCAAAGGGCTAGAATCCTTGGCCAGCAAAGTGGACTGAGAGGCGAGAAGACTGGGTCGGGGTGGCTGCTCAGTGTAGGCCCAAGGCTGTCTTTGTCTGACAGGCTGAAGGCAAGGCTATCCGGGCTCCGCCCCCTGGTCTGCCCCATAGCCAGGGCCCTAGAGGCTGACAGCTGTCCCAGGGGTGTACTTTGGGCCTGGGCAGGGAGAGGCTGAGAGAGGATTAAGCTGGTTCAGGGCAGGGCAGACAGACACCAGCTCCATAACCCATTCCACCGAAGCTGGAAGCTGGGTAGTAAGAAAGCTCTGCCTGCAGCTGCTCTCAGGGTTGAAGGGGCCCTGCTTCTTTGTGGCTCTGAGGCCGCCAGAGTGCAGGGTTTGCAAGTGGAAGCATTGGCCGCCACCAACATTTCAGAGAAGTAAGAGCCTGTTGGAAGCAGGAAGAGGGGGCCAATAACCTGGTAGAATGGATGCAAAGGCTCATTATTATTATTTTTTTTAAGGCTCATTATTTTTGATGGATGTGAATCATTCGTTCCCTCATTCAGATTTGAATTGAGTCATGTGAAATGGTCAGTTCTTCCATCACCCACTTACAGAATTATACCTCTCTCACGTGCTGTGAATTAGGCACTGAGCTCCCGCCACTCCCCCAAATCACTGGTTCAGAACTGTAGACGACTCCAAGGGAGAAAGAAGTAAGTATTTCGTCTGGCAAACCCCGTGGAGCCGCTCTGAGCTGAAATCGTAGTTTGGGGTTGTATTAGCAGACCTGGTGGCTATGTCCAATAAGCAATGGGCTGCTACCTGTCAGGCGGTTTAAACCCACAGACAATTCTTTGGAAGAAAAATGAGGCTGTCTGTTCCCGTCAGGAGTCTTAGTTTCAGAAAACCACTGAAGAATAGTTGGGTCCGTCCGAAAGGGTTGCTGTCAGTCAGGAGGAACCTAAGGGCGTGGGTGAGGGTGGTGTCAGGCATTAAGGGTGGTACAATAGTACTTGCGTACTAACTGAGAGGTGATTGCTTCGATTCCACCCAGTGGCGCCTCAGGAGCCCCGGGGCAGCCAGTGGGGTCCCTAGATGACCACCCTATGAAGCAGCTTTCTTCTGAAACTGGAGGACTGGCCCGAGTCAGACTCAACAGGTGGCAATGACTTTGGTTTGGGTTTCTCAAAAGTTGTAGGGTTCTGGTGGGCCAGACAGGGCTACCCGCATGCGTGCGTGCGTGTGCACCTAGGGGGAGTGCCGGACGATTGGGGAGGGCCATTGCTGTGCAGTGTGCTAAGTCCTTGAGGAAGCACATCTCTGTCTGGGAGAGTCTGGAGGGGGAGGAGGGGCTGGGAGGAAGGACATAAGCGGAGACAGGAGCTTAAAAATCAAATCGTGCTAAAAGCCTTTGTAACAAAACCAAAAGTGTGGCTGGCCTTTCTCCCAACCCTTATCCTCCTCTCCAGGGGCAACAACTTTCAACTGCTCCTTCTGGAATTTTCTTCCTTATTTCTATGTTGGACACAGTGTACCGACATTCTGGAATTCATCTACTTTAGACAGAATTTGCTGACTTCTTGTTTTGATAGGCGAAGATTTTTTCTTCTTTTATTTGATGCCCCCCTGCTCCCGCCCATGCCCTCGTGGTTCATATCCTCTTTTATGGTTGAATCCACGTTCCGTGATTTCATTATTGACTTTGTAAATATTATTTACTCTTGAGGCAAGCATTCTGTTTATATTTCCTTTTCTAATATAGTTATTTTTTTATGGCGTACTATGTTTATATTTCCTTTCTTATACAACTTTTTTTTTTCTTTTCCCCAGAGTTCATTGCCTCATTTTTTATTTGCTTGGTTTTCTTTTCATCCCTGGCTCGGTCTTCCCACACCTGTCAACAGCTCTGTAAAACGCCCTCTCAGAACGATTTCATGTATGACCCAACCTGTCATCGAATCCTACCCAGTCTATTCTTCTCTTCTTGGAGACATCGCCCTGGTGCGCTCCATCCTTCGCGTCTCTCTGCAGGGCTGGCCGGAGGCCCGCACACCTGTCCCTTTGGACCTCCTGTTATCAGTCACCTTTCCCTTTTCCTCTGCCCTGCACCCAGCGTCTTCCTGTGTCTTGTTTCACCCCCTCGTTTTCCTGAAGCACGTTCTTCAGTGTTTGGGAGGTAAGGTTCTACGAGCCGCTTGCAGGCCTGCAGTTAGCGGCTGTTGACTGAGTTGGCTCTAAATCCCGAGGGACCTGGGCACCCAGAAGGGAGCCTACCTGGGTCCTGCGCTCTCTCAGCCTTCATTGGTGGACTCGGTGGCCCATTGGTGCAGCCACACGTGTTTAAGTGGCTCACCTTCTAGCACCACCCAGGACAATCCTTCTATTGTGATTCCCTAGCTTTCATTGGCTGCTTTTCAGAAATAGACCATCAGGCCTTCTGTTTGCTGAAACCTGCTCTACTCCGGCTGACCCCGCCTGCTAGAACTTGAAATCTTGGTGACACCGCTTTCCTGAATCCCAGCAACACAAGCCCCCCAGTGAGGAAGCAGACAGACAGAGGCCTTCCATCCCTGAAACGGCTCTCTCCCCTTGCCCGCCACACTGCACTGCTGGTTTGGGCTGTTGGAAAAGAATGTTCCTTCAGGATTTTGAAGACCTGGCTGCTTGCTGTCTTCTAATTCTGCAGGTGAGGCGGCCCGTGTCATTTTGATGCTTGAGACTTGTAGCTAGCCATTTCCCCCGACTTTAAGTGTTTTAATTTTTTATTTCCGCTCTTGCCTTCTATTCCATTTGTGTTGAAATCGTCGCTGTGGGCGAGTATTGCAGCCGTTGTTTTTAGGCCCTGGATACCATCGAGTCAATTCTGAGTCAGAGTGACCCAGTTCGGGGGTTTCGGTGGCTGTTAATCGTTACAGGCATGTACGCCTCATCTGTCTCCCGGGAGGCAGCTGGTGGGTAGGAACCGCGGACCTCATCGTTAGCGGTCCAACACTTACCCAGCAGCACCACCAGGCTCCGAGGGGCTCTTTCAACCTAACACCCACTGAACCCCAAGTCCATTTTGACTCATCGTGACCCTCGAGAGGATTTTTGAGACTGTTAGTCTTTACTGGTGGAGACAGCTCGCTGAGCAGAGCACCTGCAGAGTAGGAGTCGCCAACTTGTCAGTGAGTGGCCCCAAGTCCAACCGGTGGCAGTGACTTTGGTTGGGGTTTACGAGGCATCAGGCCCAGAGCACCTTTCAGTCTAACACAGTGGTTCACAGAGTGTGTGGTTCCCTGGACCTTCCCCCATGGGAACATTTTTGAAAATGCCGATCCTGGAGTCCCAGGCCAGACCGACTGACTCAGAAAGTCTGGAGGTAGGTCCCTGTGTCCTGTGTCCTAACAAACAGATCTTCCAGGTGGCTCTGACGCATGCAGAACATGTGTCCGCCTTATCAATCTCTAGCTTTTAGTTCTGGGAATTCCTTTTCTTTCCTTTCCTTGAAATTTCATGTTTTCTTACTTCCTTGACATCACTTCCCCAACCGCTCTCTCCACCCCTTCTTTCTGAAACTCTCATCATGTGGACACCGGGGTTCCTTGAATATCAGTCATCTCTCATTGTCCGACTTCTCTGTTAATGATCATCTCTCTGTTCTAGCTTCGGGGTGATTTCCTCTACCTTATCTTCCAATTCATTTAGGACATAGTTTGTTATGGGTTTTCCCCTCTCTCCTCCTTTCTAATTCCCAAGAGTGTATTCATGTCCCCTGGTGTTGGTTTGTTTTCTTTCTTTTTTTTTTATTTTTTTTGACAGTTTCACATTTTCAGCCCGGGCCTCCGAATGTAGTATCTTATCTCCCCGAGGATATTAATTTGAAATGTGCTCATCCTGTTCTTATCTGTTTCCCTCATTTCTTCTCTGCTGCTGTTGTGGCTAGTATCCGTGTGGGAGACTCTGCTCAGCTGTCTGGGGAGCCTGTCTATCCGGAGGCAGGCACCGGGAGCAAGCTGGTTGGAAGCGCTCAGTGTGGGTTCACGCCAGGGCAATCTGGTAGCTGGCTGACTGTCATTGGTGAATCCCTTTGATCAAGATCAATACTTTTGTCCCTCTGCCATGGTTTGGTTTTTCCAGAAAAGGATCCTTTCGTCCAGTCTGAAGACTGAGGGTTTTTACACCCACCTGCCCGGAGTCCTGGAGCAAGGTGTCAGTGTGGGAGGTGAGGAGAGGTGGGGGTGAGGCTCAGGCACCCAGCTTAGGATGTCAACCTACCCTCAGCTGTGAATCCCCCGCTTTCTCTTCCACCACCCAACTCCCCAAATTCTCTTTCAATAGTTCCAGAATATATCGTCTGTTCACCTGCGTGAGTGGTTCCTGGCACATCTGGATTTCCTGCACATCTCTGCATTGCTCCTTTAACAGGTCTTCAAATAATCTCCCCGATTTCACCACCGTCTTCTGCTTTCCGCGACACTTCCACTTCCTGCTGGAGCCCTTGTGACATCGTGGCTACACGTTGGGCTTCAAACCGAAAGGTCCGGAGTTCAAAACCACCAGCGGCTTCACGGGGGCAAGATGAGACTGTTTAATTTCTGTAAAGAGTTACCCTCTCTACTGTAAAGACTTACAGTTGCACACTTTCCGGTGGGGATCTGTGAGTTGGAATCCAGTCACCCACTCGATGGCAGTGAGCTCAGTTTCCCCCCCTTCCTGCCTGAGCTTTTCTGGGGTCTTGAGGGGGTAGTCCGCTTGTTGAACAGACTCTTGCGTAGACAGGTCTTGCCTCTTGTGGGGTCATCTGCCATCCCAGAATCCACTGTTTCCAAAAGGCGTGGTCCACATAGCTTCCAGTTTGATGGAAGAGGGAGCTTGGCTTCACATCTCTTACCTCATGTTTCAAAGGTGCTTTGTCGGTGAGACAGGGTGGAAAGGTGCATGGAGGAGGGAGATGTGGCCACTCCTGGTTCTGCAGGTACGTGGTGGGGGGTAGACACCTGTGAGCAGGAAGGCTAGAGTGAGGGGAGGAGAGGCAGAAACTCAGGGAAGCTGGCTTGGAGCTCCCCCAGGGCAGTTTATTTGAAGTGGGGGGGGGCCCCTTTCTGTGGTGATCAGAGAGTGAAACCACCCTCATTCTCTCCACCCCCTGCCCACCCCTATCGGAGGGATGGTGAGAGAGGAAGGGACATTCTAGAGCTAGAGAGAGGGCAGGCCAGGAGGCAGAAGAAAAAAAATAGGACCTTTTTTTTGGGGGGGGGCATCACTGCCCTCTGGTGGTGGGAGTAGGAGGCCCAGCCTTGCTCCTGGAGAGCTGCTGCTGGATTTGAACCACCAAGCTAGCGGGCCACAGTCCCATGCACAACCACTGCGCCACCGGGGCTCAGTCTGAAAATAGGACCATTTAAACAACCGCTGCTGGGAGGTTGACTTTGTGCCAGAGACTGGACCAGCACCTCCAAAGACGGCACAACAGCCACCAAGGGGAAGGAATGGAAGGAGATGGAAGCCGAAGACCTGGGACTCCCATTTGGGGGTGGGGCAGGCAGGAGTCTCCAGTGAAGCAAGATGTCCCCGGGGAAGGTGACCAAGGACAAAAACACAAATCGAAACTGCAAAATAACAAGCCAGTTGATTGGGACTGCTGGCATAGCGTAGTCCCGCGCCTCTGAAGAGTCTGCAAAGATGTCGAAGCCTCAGGGCAGCAGGTGGCTGTGTCCTGCTGGGGCAGTGTGTGTGTGTGTGTGTGTGTGTGTCCAACACTCATCCCAGGAAAGACAAGATGTGGTTGCAGCATTTGCCTTAGAGACAGACTCCTGTAGACGCTGAATGCTGGAGCTGGTGGAGACGGGCATGACCCCCCGGCGGGGCATAGAAATCCACCTGTCATATGGCAGGGGACAGGCTGGGAATTGCAGTCACTTCTAGAAACTGGATAAGTTGTTTTTAATTTTTTTTTTGGGGGGGGAACTATCCCAATATAACTTTTTATTTATTTAAAAATAATTTTATCGGGCTGAGCCCCGGTGGCGTAGTGGTTGTGCGCGGGACTGCGGCCCACTGGGACGGAGGTTCAATTCCAGCAGTGGGGCTGGGCCTCCTACTCCCACCACCGGAGAGCAGTGATGCCCCCCCAAAAAAAATTTTATCGAGGGGTCTTACAGCTCTTATAACATGTAATATATATGTACACACATACATTTTGTTTTATTTTTATTTATTTATTTATTTATTTATTTTTTAGGCATCACTGCCCTCAGGTGGTGGGAGTAGGAGGCCCAGCCTTTGCTTCTGGGAGCCGGAATTGAACCTCCATCCCAGTGGGCTGCAGTCCCGCGCACAATCACTACACCACCGGGGCTCAGCCCACATTTTGTTTTATTTTTGTTGTTAAGAATGAACACAGGAGGGCCTGAGCCCCGGTGGCGTAAGTGGTTGAGTGCGGGACAGCGGCCCGCGGGTTTGGCGGTTCAAATCCATCGGCGGCTCTCAGGACCACCAGAGGCAGTGATGCCCTCCCCCCCCCAAAAAAAAAAAAAAAAAAGAATGAACACAGGAAAGGTACACCAGTCCGCCCGTTTTCACGCTTAGAATTCAGTGGTGTTCGTTCATGTAGCGCATTCTTAGCCTTGGGCAGCCCTCCCGTGGTGGCTTCTTTCTGAGTCATTCCTCTGGGATTAGCATTCCCGCACTGCTCCCTAAAGCTAATCTTTCAAATGGCTTGTCTCAGGCTGATCGCATATGGATGACTCTCCAAAGAACCGCTTTCTTTATGGTTGTGGCCAGGTGCCACGGAGTCGGCCCCCATTCATAGCGACCCCGTGCACACCGGAATGAAACACTGCCCGGCCCTGGGCCTGCGCCGTCCTCACCCTGTCCCTGTGCTGGCGCCCTCGAGGCAGCCGTGGTGTCCGTCCGCCTTGTCCAAGGTCGTGGTCGTCCTCACTGCGCTGCCACTTTACCAAGCGTGAAGGTCTTCTCCGGGGACTGACCACATGTCCAAAGCAGGTGAGACGAAGCCTCTCCATCCTTGCTTCTAAGAAGCACTCTGAGTGTACTTCTTCCAAGACAGCTCTGTTTTTTTCTGTTGGCAGCCCATGGGCCTTTAAACAGTTTTCGCCAGCACCATAACTCAACGTGCCTCGTGTCCTCTTCGGTTTCCCTTTTCCAGTTTTTCAATGATTGTATTGGGGGCTCTTACAGCTCTTGTAACATTCGATACATCATTTGTGTCCAGCATATGTGTACACCTGTTGCCATGTTCATTTCCAAATATTTTCCACTTGAGCCCTTGGTAGAAGCTCCTCTTTCCCCCTCCTTTTTTACAAAATATAAATCATTTTATTGGGGGCTCACACAATTCCCCTCACGACCCATACATCCATCAATGGTATGCAGGCCACATTTGCACGCTTGTTGCCATCATCACTCGCAAAGCATCCTCCCTCCACTTAGGAGCGTCCAACTATCACACGCACATTGCACCCCTGCCCGTCAGCGTGGCGTCCTGTGCTGCCTTGTGTGCTGCTGGAAGCTACGCCACTGTCCTTCCACTTGCCAGCGGGGTCACCCCCAGTGAACGGGTTTCAGCAGAACTTCCAGACTGAGAACAGACGGCGAAGAAGACACAGGCTGTCCAGTTGGGAAGAATTAGCTACTGAAAGAAAACCTTGTGGACAGAATCAAAACATTCTTCACTAGTTAAGCCAAACCATTTTTTTTTTTTTTTGGTTCAAAGAAAACATCAAGGGATACACTGGGGATGTGAAGTTTGAAGATGATTTCAGGGTCATCATTTTAGGGGTTCCTGAAGCTGAGAAAGACTTAGTATTTGTAAGGAGAGTCTTCAGGTTCAAGTTGAAGGGAAGGTCTTGGGGCCCAGCAGAAAGCAGACTCAGACCGCTGCAGTCCTCCCCGGGCCCATCCAGTCGGGAGTGTTAACCTGCACCCTTGCTGCTCAGCGAATCAGTCAGCGCTGGGAAAGTCTTTGTTCTCCTTTTGCCTCGGAGAGCGCCAGGCAGCAAGATGGGTCACCACAGCGCTACTGGAGCCACCGGCGCAAATTCGGCCAGGGGTCCCGTTCTTGCCGCGTGTGCTCAAACCGGCACGGTCTGATCCGGAAATACGGCCTCAACATGTGCCGTCAGGGTTTCCTTCGTTACGCGAAGGATATCGGCTCCCTCAAGCTGGACTAAATGAACTTTGGGTGGACTACCCAAGAGAACTACCCAACAGAAGAAACGATGCCAACTACTTGTACATAAATAAAATTCCAAGTCTGAAAAAAAAAAAAAGAAAATCTTTGCTCTCTCTATAGCATTTGCCGGTTCTGTGGCTACTACAACAGTAACATAAAACAGTGAGCCCAAGCAAGTTTGTTGCTCAAGGGTTCAAGACCGCTGGACTTGAAACAGAAAGCAATTGATTAGCAGAAACTCAGGGAGACCAAATTGGGTTACATTTCTGGACAGAGGATCTGAACCCATGTCCGTCTACTGCCCTGCTCAAAACCGAAACTTCTGAGCGTGGCACCAGCAGCTCACCATCTCCCCCCCACCGACCTCCCCTTCCTTCCCTGGGAGTTATTAGTGGCCTCCTACCAAGCCCACCACGCCGGAGCCCGATGCATGATAGCAACTTGTGCCTATCCAGTGCTGCCTTCCTCATTTCCTGGCATGGGAAAGAGAAGGAGGGAGTGGATCAAAACAGGGAGGGTGAGATTCCTTTGCTCAGGGTGGAAGGAGGGTGGGCTTGGGGGGGGGGGGTCACCATCAAAGACAGATACTTTAAGGATCTGCCTGGCCCTGGTCTGAAGAGGTCCTAGGTCTGGGGGGGCCCGTGGCAGAACAAACAGAAAGATATTGAGTGCTTAATCTTGGGGACAAGGGCCTGTTGAAGAGGTAGACCAGTAACATACTCCTTGCATGTTATGTATATAAATCCACCCCATAATCGTGTGTGTGTGTGTGTGCTTTTAGTATTCCATATTCCACCTGAGAAAATGAATGCACAGGAGGTGAGATCAAAGAACTTGCACACGACGGGGCCAAGCTTTGAACCCAAACAACCGGAGGCAGCCTTACTGGTGAAACCAATGCACACAGTGCCACATTGGCACGAGCAGCTGCCCTGATCCGAGGGGTGTCTCTTCTCCCAGCCACAACATGTGAAGCACTGAGCCAGGGGCCATTTTGAGGAGAAGAGGGGAGATCCCGGAGCGGAGGGATCCCAGAAGAGGCTCTGCCACTTTGGCAGTTTTCCTCGCGGTTCCCCAGCCGGGGGTGCTGGCTTTGGGACGTGCCAGGTGTCTCTTTGTTCTTCCAGTTAACATCAGCGTCAACCTGGAGCCCAGAGCTCAGCCTGTGGCTGGCATCCCCAGCCCTGCGTCTCCAGGGCCAGGCCTGTGAGAGCGCCAGCCGGAGAGGACCGAGCAAGTGTGAGCTGGGGAGCTGGGGTGGAGTTTCCTGCGATGATGCTCCCCTCGCCTCCTCTATAAAAAGCTCCACGATGATCTAATCCATCGCTGGTGGAGGCCAGGGTGGCAGAGTGTGCGGGAGGAGGCAGGATCCGCCTGGAACAGCTCTCTGCCTCTCTGGATTCGCTTCCAAAGGGCTGTCAGCACTGACAGTTGGAAAACATTTTCTCCCTCTCTTTGTCTTCTTTCTTATTTAAAAAAAAAAAAAGAAGAAGGGGGGGGGTGAGCCATCTGGTGTCAAATTTGCTCCTGGCACACCAGAAAGGGTAGCACTAAAAATGGCCCTGAAAAACTCACAGCATAGCCACAGCATGTACACCCAGGACTTGGTCTCTGGATCCTAGGAGGGGCTCAGAGACCAAACCCTTCCTGGGCCAGGGGCATTCTTTCAGATCGGAGTGGGGGGAAAGCTCTGGTGATCTGCCCCACCGTTTATGCCACCTCCACGGTATGGAGGCAGTTCTACCCTGTCACATAAGGTCTCTGTAAGTTGAAAATCAACTTTGCCACTCCCTAACCACTGCCTTCCAAGTCACCCCGGGTGGTGCAGCTCAGCTTCACTGGGGAGGAAGAGGAAAGTGGGCGTGCCAACCCACTTGGTCCCTGGCAAGAAAGGCCTGGTGATACTCTTCTGTCCCGTCACACCTAAAAGCCCTGAAGGGTCCCTCTTCTCGCTCCTAACCCGCGGTATAAATCCCAGCGCTGGCCGCGTGTTTTACTGTGATTTGGGCGCCGCTACCCAACTCCATCGCCAAGGGTCGCGGTGCCACCCCATGGCAAACCTTTCGGGTGTTTGTCAGAAGCCAGTGTTGGGGCGCCACGAGCGGGCTCCTGAACCAAACGGGCAAAGGCCCTCTCGTCTCGGGCGTTCGCAGAGGGAGCAGCGGGCCAGGGTCGGGTGGCCCTCCCAAGCAGGGCCCCTCGCAGAGTTGCTTTTGACACCCCACCCCAGCAGGTCCCCCGCCGGCCCCAGCTCTCTCCCGCCGCCACCGCCGCTCTGCATTCCTGGGCGTTGAGCAACCTCTTTCCTTCCCGAGGCGACTGGACTGCGGCCAAGAAGGAGCCGTGGGTGCTGGGCCGGGTTGCCCGGGACGCCTTGGTCCCCAGGTCCCGAGCAGAGAAGCGGCGCCCCCCACCCCCCCCTCGCCCAGTCTTCCCCGAGAAGGGCCCCGGTGCTTGCAGCAGACGGCGGAGGAGGGGTGGAGAGGGGGCGGCGCCCGGACCAGGGCCTCGGTCGCCCTGGTGCCCACCCGCACCGAGCCTCCCTGGGCGCCGCCACGGCTTTGGTTTGCACACCAATCCCCCAGGCTCTTGGACCAGCAAGACTCGGAAAGTTTTCATCCTCCGGAAAAGAAGCCCTAAGCAAGTGCTTGGTCTGAATCTAAATATTTACAACAACGGTCATGTCAATGCAGGCTCTTTCATCCTCAGACGGCGCTTCAGCGGCTCTCTGGGCGACAGAGGGCTTTGCTGCTCCTACAAACAGGAAGGCCAGGAGCACAGGGCACCAGGACCAGTCGGATGCCAACAGGGAGTTGGCCCCACCCAAGCACCCAGCAGCCACCCCAGCCTCCGTCCTCCCTCCTGGACAGGCAAAGCCCTTCCTTGACCCTGATGTGCTGGTGCCACCTTGCAGGGTCAGAGCCGGGTGAGAGCCTGGTGGGTAGGGTGGAGTCCTGGCTGTCCGGGCCCTCTGTGACAGCAGGATTTCAGAGGACGTTGGTCACAAGCGCAGTGATTTCCCCACACTCAGGAGGTGAGTCTCAGCTCAATGTCTGGATCTAGGGGTCCAGCTTCCTGGTTTCTTAGAGACCTGGGCAGCTACTGTAGCGTCTTGGCTTCCATCTTATCTTACTCCATCTCCGCTTCCCCAAGTTTCTTTAATCTCTTTTATATAGCAAAAGAGATGGACTTCAGATCCACTCCCCATTAATCCTGTCTCATCAGCATAACAAGGACTGTCAGTTCCCACGTGGGACTATAAGCAC
>PVJH01019506.1:0-42584 GCA_004026705.1 Nesogale talazaci
ATCTTTTTCCCATTGCCCCTCAATTTACCAAGGATGATGTTTTTCTCCTGGGATTGGTGGTGCCTCCTGACAGCATTTCAAAAGTGTATAAGATGAAGTCTTGACAATTTTGCATCTAAGGAGCACTCTGGCCATACTCCTTCTAAGACAAATTAGTTTGCTAATTTGGAAGTCCATATAGTACTTTCAATGTTGTTCATCAGTACCAGAATTCAAATGTATCAATTATCCTTTGGTTTTTCTTATTGAGCATCCAAATTTCACATGCATATGTGGCAATGGCTATGGCTTGAATAAGGTGGATTTTTCTCAAAACAACATCCTTGCCTTTCAATACACTAAAGAAATCTGCACCAGATTTATCAAATGCAATGTATCTTTTAATTTTCTGGCTAATTCAAACAAGACAAAGTCCTTGCCAATTTTAATATTTTCCAATTTATCAAGATATTACCTGTTAGACCAGTTGCAAAGATTTCAGTCTTTTTCACATAGTTTTGTAATCCTTATTGAAGATTGCAATATTTGATCTTCATAAGAAAGTTTCAAATCTTTCTCACTTTGAACATAGTAATGTCTTCTGCTTCTCACAGGTCATATTAAACCTACCACTAATCCTGAGAACACATTCTTCTTCATATCACCTAGCTTTCCTGCTTACATACCTAACTTGAATTCAAATAAGGTCTTCCATGTCTACATTCCTCTGGATTGCTCTCAGTGGTATAAAAGGGAATAGAGGTAGTTAATTATACATTAAGTTATTGTCTCATCATCAGTTTCTTTTTTCTGAGATAACTTTATGGTATTTGGTGTATCTTGACACTCTGTTTTCACTAGTTACTTCTGGATTATGGGGATCACCCAATGGGTGACCACTATGTCTTTGATTCATAGTAATTACTTCTGGATACTTTCCCTAGATTTAGATTTCCTATCTTTCTGTATCTATAGAGTGGTTATGGAGATGGCCAAGAGTTTTAAACTTCCTAGTTGTTAATCTTGTTATTCTGTTTCTGGTCTGTGCTAAGTATCCTTTTGTACAATGATTCTACTCATGGAATCTGTACACTTAGCAGGAGTAGTAATAGACAGCAAACCCTCAGTAACCCAGGACCATGAATGTGTCAAAATCCAATATTTAGATAGTCTGATAATTAGGGTATATCATGATTAGCTATATTGCAGCAAGTACAAGGTATTTCTATTTGAGTGTATTTAGGGAAGTTCCATACTGTATTCCATATTGTCTATGCAACTCTGCAATTATAGCAGTAATGTGTTGTGGCAGTCATGTGCTTATGTTAATTTTATAATTGAAATGTAGGGGTGGAGTCTGGCCTGTTAATCAGGAGAAAGCCTTTGAGTAGCTGATGAGGCCTCTGTGTGGGCATGGCTTTCACCTGAGACTCCTGGGAAATCTCGTGGTATTTCCCTTGTGAAGATGAGAAGCTATCTTCCCCAGTTGTTGGGAGTTAGTTTGAGAGATGATTAACCACAGGCAACACAGAATGGTGGCGTCTGGGAGGCTGGAGTAGCCAGTGAAGAGACCATATGACTTAGCCCTGATGAAGACAGACCTCTGAAGCTGGAGTGGCATGCTGTTGATGGACTTGAGCCCTGGAAGCGAGAAGCCGTGGGGAGACCCCTGCCAGCGCCAGCATTCTGCACCCACTGACCTGTGACTCCCTGAGTCGGAAGCAGACTTTATGGACTGATTTCGGGCATATGGGTTATTATTGGACTTAAGACTGCACTGGACTGGATTGGGATGCCTTCTTAGGGTCACATTTCTTTTGTATATAAACCTTTTCCTTATACCTATATGCGTGTTTCTGAAATTTGTTCCTCTGGTCTATCTGGACTAACACATGTGTCAATATTCTAATCTCTCTACATTTTCTCCAGAAATTATTATTTTGTACTTTTTGAAATTTTGCTTAGCTTGCTGGTCTGTAGTGATGTCTCATCATTGCTGAGCAAGGGCAGAGCAAGTATATACTCTATATATACTACATGTTTATACTACATAGACCTCAGCCGATAAGCAAACACTCTCTATATACCTTATATACCACAGTATATACTCAGCATGTACTCCATATATGTTATATTTACCCCAGTATATACCTTAAGAAATAATAAAATACATGAACAGATGCAAGCACAGCCATATGTCAATATTTACTGTATTCTATCCCTTAAGTATCTTTATCATAGATTCCTAAACGTATTTCACCTCCTACTTCATTTTCAGAAAAATGATTACTCAGTACCCTCTTTGCAATGAAAATATTTTGTACTATAGTCCATAATCCAAGATAAAGGAACTTTCAAAGCCCCCTTGTATAATTATGGTACACACAGGTGGAAGGGGCCAGTAGTGCCCATTTTCAGAATAACTGATCTATATCATTCATGAACAAAACTCTCTGAGAGGGGTAGAGTAGGCCACCAACTTGTTTTGCTTATTTCTCAAGTTGCTTTCAGATCTGACATTCTAAGCACCTAAGCACCCAAGCACAGGGCATCACATGTTTCCACTTCAAGGCTGCACGCACAGGAAATGAAAGCCCTCAACACATCTTGGGAGCAGAGGATCCAAATCAGAATAATTGTGTAAATTATAACTAAATTGCAAAGCATTTGGACAAAGTAGGCATGCTAGTCTAATCAGGAAAGCGGTGATATTTACTTCTTGATAATGCAGGTTGGAAGAGGAATTGGGGGGAGGGAGACATCACAAATCTCTTTTAATATATTTCTGATCTTGGCAACCCAAACTGGTTTTGTCACATATTTGCAGCTTAAAAAGTATTTGGCTTTTACAACAGCCAAAATAAGTATCCTTTAATCACTTTCAACCTATGAACAGATGGGCAAACAGTGCTTTTATAAATGGGGAATACAAAATACTTCAATTCCAGCCAAAACTAATTAGTAGCAATATCTGAACCAAACTCTAAAACCAATTTAGTGTTTAATATATATTATCATATAAGCATTAGCAGTTGAAAGGAAATTCCCTGTTCAAATATTTGCCAAGTTTCATGTCTAATGTTCAGACATGATAAACTTACTAATTAACTTATTGTTGTATCTTTTCTCACATGTAATCCTGCTTAATGATTTCTTCTCTCCCGGAAAACATTATATGATTTGATACTTTGATCACAAATTTGTCAAACTTAAAGTGAGAAAGTCTGATTCGGCTTCTTGTCTTTGGTCTTGCTGTCAGCCTTTCTTGGAGTGTCTTAAGTAGGGGGTGGTATGAGAACAAGCAGGCTGGCCTGTGGTGAAAAATTGAACTATGTCTAATTTAATGACTGAAATTTTTATTTTTATAAATTTCTTATAAAAAGCTCTATTGAAATGTGTTGAGGTTAGGAAGGTCTCTGGGTAGCACATATGGTCTGCATGTGACTCATAACCTTAATGCTGGCACCACTTATTAAAGACCTGGTGATTCTTTCCCATAAAGACTACAGTCAAATAATATTTTGAGTAAGGTTCTACATTGCAACACATTATATTGTTATGATTCACAGTTGACTCCAACTATGGTTTGGCTTTTAGTGGCCTATATTCTCTGTCAAAACACCAATTCTCTGCTTATTAGAACTGATAGAACACTATGTAGGGAGATACATTTTAAAACAACATGTGGAAGGGAAACAAAGGAATCAAGCCTCTCTCTGATTCTATACTTGTCCTGTATACATGTGACAGGAAAAATGTCAGTGTCACAACAACGACTCATCCTTGTATCTTGCATAAAATTGAACTTTTTTGATATCATCAGTCATTCACATGCCAGCATAATTTCAGTGTCACTGAAAGATATAAGCAAGAACCTAAAACCAGTTATCCAAACTGGGATAACAATTGAGGATTAATGATTGCCAAGGGCAACCTTTCTGAAGTCATGGCATAACTTTGAACATGTGTGATTTTATCCCGCACAAAAAAGGAAAGCTTTGAATTCTAGCTGTGCTAATTACAATTACATGATCTTGGGAAGCCACTTAATTTCATTCAGCACTAGTTTTCTCATTTATAAAATCACAAAAGTAACATTTATCTAATAAAATTATTTTGAGGATTAAAGGAGAGTGTGCCTGATGTAAATGCTTAATTAAAGGCTGCTATTGCTGCAACAATTGATTAGATAATTATAATTTCCCATTACATTATGTGATCCATGCATATATTTTTCTAAAACTAACAAAATCTATAAAGAAAAATCATCATTATAAAGTGTTTAATAAAATATTTGCATCAGATTTACCAGAGGCATCAATAAACCACAATTTTTAGCATAGGCTTTAAGCATGCACTCTTTGAAAATGCTTCTGTAGTAGTTCTGTCCTCACTCTTAATTCAGAAACACCATTTTAAGACAAACACTAATACCCTTTTGACATTTGGAATTACCTGCTGTGGCTCTTTTATCAATTGTCTCTGTAATTCTCCCCCAATGGCTGGATGAGGACATAAAAGCAGGTGTTGTGCTGCTGTTATGTGCCATTGACCTGGTTCTGACCCATCGGGGCCTTACACACAGCAGAATGAGGTGCTGCACCATGCTCACAGTTGTTCCTACGCCTGAGCCCCTTGTTGCAGTCACTGTGTCCATGCGTCTTGTTGAGGGCCTTCCTCTTTTCTGCTGTCTCTCTACCAAGCCTGGTGGACTTTTCCAGGGACCGAGCTCTCCTGACACTATGTCCAAAGTGTGTGAGATGAAGCCTTGCCATCCTTGTTTCTAAGGAGTACTCTGATTGTGCTTCTTCCAAGACAGACCAGTTTGTACTTTAGCAGTTCCTGGTATTTTCAATATTTCTCTCCAGCAACACAATTCAAATGCATCAAGTCTTTTGTCTTCCTTATTCAATGTCCAACTTACAAGCATATGAAATGATTGAAAATACCATGGCTTGGGCCAAGATTACTTTAGTCCTCAAAGTAGCAACTGTGGTTTTCAATACCTGAAGAGATCTGTGCAGCAGTCTTACCGAAGGTGATGTGTCTTTGGAACCCTTCACTGCTGTTTCCATGAGCACTAATTGTGGGTACAAGCAAGGCAAACTCCTTGACAACTTCAATCTTTTCTCCATTTCTCCTCATGTCACCTACTGGCCTAGTTGTGAGAATTTTCATTTTCTTCACCTTGATTTATATTCCATACTGAAGGCTGCATTCGTTTGTCATCATCAGTGTGTTAGTTACGGTAGACTAGAAAAACAAATTCATAGACACGCATATGGATATAAGGGAAAGGTTTATATACAAAAGGAATGGAACATTGAGAAAGCATCCCAACCCAGTCCAGTCCAAAGTCATAAGTCCGATATTAGCCCGTATGTCGGATCCCAGTCTATAAAATCTCCTTCCAATTTATGATGCATGTGTGATGACACCAGGATAATCACAGGCGAGTGGGCGCAGAATCTTGTGTGTCCAGTGGCAGTAAAAACATCTCAGCATTTGCAGGGGTCTCCCCATAGCCTCCCAAGCATCTCAGCACTGGCAGGAGTCTCCAAGTGGCTTCTCCAGCCTCAGAGGTTTGGCTGCATCAGGGCAAGCCCATGTGGCCTCTTCCCTGGCTCTTCTATCCTCCAGGAATCAGGATTGATCAGCATGCTGCCATCTCATCTTATCAGTAGTTTGTTGTCTCAGAGACCGAGTCAAGTCTCTCTTCTTCAATTGGGAAAAACTGTGAGATTTCCCAGAATTCTCAGGAGAAAGTCATACCAATACAGACGCCTCATTGGCTATCTCCAGATTGACAGGCTAGACTCCAGCCCTAGACTCCCGATCATGAAATTGACACATGAGTACATGACTGCCATAATCAGCAAATACTGCATGTCCTCCTCACTTGGCAGAAGCAAGTTCTGTGTGTCTTCGACATATTCCAGGTGGTTAATAAGCATACCTATAATGCTGACAATACGTTTTTCTTCTATATACCCACCTCTCTGGTGATTTGTTCAGCAAATAAACGTACAAGACTAATTTGGAGACAGATCCACTTTGCCTTTCGCTGGGCTAAAAACAAGCCACCTGGGAAGTAGTATAAAGAATCCCACAACCAGCAGAAGGAGGAGCCATGCTTATCTGGGCCCCCCTCTTCAGCGAACATAGAAAAGAAGTTATGGTGGCAGACACCATGACGCAGAGTGGCTGGCTTCCTGGCCCAGGGAAGGAGCAAAGTGCAGTGCCTCCAGGAAGGGGTGTGGCTTGCAGGTGGAGTACCCTTTCAGCATTTGCTACTTAGAAACTTGCTAAAACTTTCCGGAGATCAGAAGCAAAGAAGCTACTTGGCTGAGAGGTTAGAGGCATAAGAGAGACATGCCTAATAGCATGGTGAGGTCCTATATCCCTAAATGTTTTCTGATCCTAACTTAATTCAACCCATTAGCTTCCTTAATCAATCTCTATAATCATGAGATTTTTCTCTGAGATTTGTGTCACTCATGCAACCATTTACTAAACCAGAAAAGAAGTGTTTGAGGAGACATGTTTGGTGTTGGTCGAAAGAGGATAATGCAAACTTATATCCTTATGCATATTTGACCTTTGTTGTGTGGCAAACAGCCTTGGACTGCCATGGAACTGGGTTTTCCTTCCCTGTTGGGTAGCCAGAGTTCAGACGTTATACTGTTTCTTTGAGCCTGCTTCTTTCTGTCCTTGTGCTGCTGCTTGTGGGTGCCATGGACCCCCTCCCAAAATGGTGGCCATGTGTACAAAGAAGGGAACACGATCCAGTTGTGTATCAGACGTGCAATCATTGCTTTGTGGGAGCCCTGTGTTCCGACAGCTGCATCTCATGGAGGCTCTCTCTACCCATCTGTCTTTCTCCAGGGCTGGGTCCTCCCTGATAACATATCCAAAGTATGTGAGATAAACTCTTGTCATCCTGTCTTCTAAGGAATATTTTGGTTGGACTCATCAAGGCAGATTTATTTATTCTTTTGACAATCCATCCATTCTTCCTCAATATTATAATACATTTATGCATATACATATAATTTAAAAATCATTGTGTAATCACATTATCTGTAAATTTTAATATATTTATTGTTGTAATGCAACTCATATCATAACATATTTCAAATTACTAAGTACTGTTCATAAACATTACTTTATGACCCATGATAGTCTGAATTGTATGCAACACATTATAATTATATATTCTAAATATCTCTCAAATGAAATTATGATACACATCTTTGAGCCTCATAGATACAGTTTTTCATCCTTAGGATAAATTCCCAGAAAGGAAATGACTAGATCTTATGCACTTGATTCATGTTGCCAAATCACTTCCCCAATGGATTATATAGCCAACAATAATGCTGGAATGACTTCCTTAACTTTTCTTTCTTCCTGGAATTGAATAATTTTCATAGATAAAAACTTTTTAGCTCTAATTTTAGAGATCAAAAGTGAGATTTTTGTAACTTAAATTGTGATTTTAAATTATTAAAACATTATTCTTTGTGCCTATTTTCAGTAAATTTTGGCAGACTTATGTTTTAATCATAATAAAATTTATTCACAATTTAATTTATTAATTGATAAAATCTTATGGCACTCTTGTATCATGATCATTGCAAAATCAAGGTTCAGAATCTTTATTTAAAAATTTAGAATTATAATCTTAACAAAATATGTAATTTTCCTTTTTATGAGTACACAAGTATGTTAACTCTTAGTAGAGATACAGAATTTGAAATGGAGTGAAATGGACTTAATTTTTAATTAAAAACAACTTTAAAAGACAGTCATGTGCTTGGAAATGAAAAGAAGAAGGATCTGCATATGTTCTCTTCTTGATAAATTTTTTTTTAATCTAGGAAATGACATTTTGAGACTATGTGAAGAAAACTAATAATCTTTATTTGTTCTGTATTCTTTTTTTGTTATTGGAAAATGACAGAAGGACTAACTTAAGTTTACTCTATCCACATGTATTGTTTAGAATAAATCTAAAACACATTTGATAATTAAAAAAATAGCTCACTTAAATAACCCCAGAATTGGAAAAAAGGAAAAAAGAAAGGGTAGCAGGGGAACAGGACACTAATCCACCCCAAGGGAGGGTAATGTTTATATCTTCCAGTGAAAGAAGGATCAGATTTCAACCCAGTGCTCCACTGGGCTGCAATATACCTGCATGAAGTAAGGAACCAGTAAAGAGATATAAGGCGCTGACCCGCAGCCCGACTACATGGACAACTGCCCCACCTCCCAGAAGAATTTACTTTAGACAACACTGAAGAGAGAGGGACATGTCTGATCCTAGCACATGAGAGCAAATGAAGGGGGAGGAAGAGAGACTGGAGCACATTATGGACCACCAAACATTGAGGATGAATGATATCCCCGCTCAGAGCAGCCAATCCACAGAAAATACCATATGACCACCCCGTATGACCACCCCCACCACGAAACATGACATCCTTCACTAACCCATAGTCCTATGTGGGACAACACTGGAGACACAGTGTGGGAACTGCACTTGGTGTGACCCCACTGCACCAAGGCAAGGTACCAAGGGAGTGCAGGAGAACAGCAAGAGGAGCAGAGCAAGGAAGTTTTGAGTTGTTCCAGAAATAGACATAGTCTTACTCTACTCATTTCCTTACTGACAAGGCTGACTCCCTGCAAGGCATTCCTTAGGAGAAGCCACATGGATCTGTCCCGATATAACCCTGGGTGCTGGAGTAGCCATGTGGAGACCCCTGCCAGTACTGGAACGCTAATAATTCCACTGGATCCAAAGACTTTCTACCCAACTGGTCTATGATTACCCTACCTTCAGTGTCATTGCAAGAATTTTTTGAGCCTGAAGAGGACTTTATAGGTTGGTATCAGACATATGGGCTAATATCGAACATATGAGCTGGAACTGGACTGAGTTGGGATATTTTCTTAATGTACAATTATCCTTTATATAAAACTCTCTTTTATGCACACATGAGTGTCTATGCATTTGTTTCTCTAGTCTACTTGGATTAACACAGCTGTGATGATGGTTGTACAATTCTTTTTCATGTGAGTGACATATTACATATGAATTACCTGCCAACAAAACTATTTTTAAAAAGATACAAAGAATACACAGAGCCACTGTATTCAAAAGAACTACTCAACATTTCATCACTTCAGAAGGAAGTATATGAACAGGAACCAATGGTTCAAGTTCAAGCTGCACTGAAAGCATTAGGCTAAAGTAAGGTTACTTGGTGCAGTATGAATGGACATGGTGCAGTAAACTTATGAAGTATTTGTTTATGCCAGGAAATTTGGAAGAGAGCTATTTGATCAACTGACTCTGATAGTGCCCATTTCAAATAAAGGTCACACACAGAATGTTCAAACCAGAACAATATCATTGATATCACATGAAAGTATAATTTTGATGAAGATAATTCACTAAGTTGCAGCAGTACATTGCTAGGAAACTGCAGAGGGTCAGTCCAGCTTCAGAAGAGAACGTGGAACAGGAAATATCATTGGTGATGTCAGATGCATATTAGCTGAAAACAGAGAATATCGTGAGGTTTCCTATTGACGCATTGAAAATTTTCTGTAATTAGATAATGATGGTGGCACAACAAAAATAAATATACTATAAGCTGGTAAATGTGCTTTCTGGTTTGTGGATTGAATCTTAATTTTTTTAAATAAATAATTTTATTGGGGACTCTTACAGCTCATAAAAAAGATGTTTACTTGTGTTTTATTGACTATGCCAAGGTGTGATTATGTCAAACTATAAGTAACCCTGAGAAGAATGTAAATTTCACTATCATTGGATCATGTACAAACAGAAAAAGGGAAGGCTGCATGGTTTAAAATTAGGAAAGTTGTGCATTTGAGCTGTGTCTTCTCAACATTCTTATGTAATCTATATGCTGAATAAAGATGACATGAAACTGGCTTATGAAAAATATAGCATCAGGATTGGAGTAAGGCTTATTAACAACATGATATAGACAAATGACCTAACCTTGCTTCCTGCAAGTGAGGAGGACTTAAAGCACGTGGTGATGAAGATCAAGAATTATAGCTTCTGTATGGATTAGAACTCAGTGTGAAGAAGTCAAATTCTCACAACTGGTAACATAGAGAAAATATTGAAAGTTTCAAGGATTTTATTTACTTGAATCCACAATCAGTGCTCATAGAAGTAGTGATCAAAAAAATCAAAGATGCATTTTGGTGGGTAAATCTATTGCAAAATACTTCTTCAGGGCATTGTAAAGCAAGGATTTTACATTGAGGACTAAGGTGTGCCTGATTAAGTCATGGGTTTTTTCAGTTGCCTCCTATGCATGTGTTAAGTTGGACATTAAAAAGGAAGAATGAAAAAGTGTTTGAATTGTCATGCTGGAGAACAATAGTGAAAGTACCATGGACTGCTAAAAGCACTCAACGATCTGTGTTGGAAGAAGGACAGTCAGAGTGCTCCTTAGAGGCAAAAATGGCAAGACTTTGTCTTACCTTCTTTGGTTATGTTTTCGGGAGAGATCCGGCCCTGGAGAAGAAGTTCATGTTTGATAAAGCGGAGGGCAGCAAAAATAGAAAAGCCCTCAACAAGCTGGGTTGACAGTGTGGTTGTTAACAACGGGCTCAAGCCTAGGAACAATTGAGAGGTTGGCTGCAGACCAGTCAGTGCTTAGTTCTATTGTGCATAGGTGTACTCTGAGTCTGAATTGACTTGATGTTACCTAACAATAGCTTCTATCCTCAAGACTATGATATCAGCAATTTTTTGGTTATGCACTTATTATAACTAACAGAAAAGGTTTGCAATTGTCATCTACTTTGAAGATTACTGTTAGATGAAATAATTGGTTTTTGTTAATAGCAGTATAAAATGTGCCTTTCCTCCTATTAGATATTGTGTATATACTTACAGAGACAGAAGACAAGCTGCCTTTTGCTTTTTCACACCTACCTTGTCATCAGTTTCCACTCTTGAGACAGTTTTGACCATCTAATTTTTTTCAGCAACTTCTTACACAGTATCATTTATTTGGTTTTATTGAGCCAATTTTATTTGCATAGATAGAATAAGAAATGGTAATTAAACTATAAATACCTACATATCATAGGGCTCATAATCATGAGCAGTTTGAAACCACCAGGTGCTCCAAAGGAGAAAGATGCGGCTTTCTAGTTCTATAGAAACTTTGTAGAAACCCGGAGGAGCAAGTCCACTCTGTCCTGTGTTGTTGCTATGATTCAGAAACAACTCAGTGTCAGGGCGTGAAGGCTTCCCTCTGGGTCCTAGGAGAGAAAATGGCCTAGCTCTTGGTGCATAAGTGTTTAAATGCCTCACCAAGATTTCTTGTTTGTCAAGGTGTTTTCTAGGAGAACTTAGTGGGATGCATACATACAGTGAATCCATCACACCAAGTTAGATGACTTACTTTATATATGGCATTTTTGGATGGAAAATAGTTACAAATTAGATTTTTTCAATAGAATCATGTTAGAAGAAAATATTGGTTCTTATTAAAACTATTTTAACATAAAGGGCCTTCAATATTATGGAGAAATTCCATTATCTTTTAGTTCTATTTTCCAAGAGCTCTTGAATCCCCCTCAGAAATACTCATATATATGTGTATATATGTGTGTGTGTGTATATATATATGGCTAATTAATGGCACTTTGTGTTTATTTAATTATTTTCTAAACTGAAATAGAGGAGACTCAGAAGATAGGGTTGTCTCTCGGCCTCTGAAAGTTCACAGCATTGAAAGTCCTGTAAAGCTGTTCTCTTTGTCACACATGGGGTTGCCGTGAATTGGAATGGACTTCATAGTGACTAACAAAAACAGTTGTTCTCAGAGTTTTACAGAAACAAGTAATTAGCCTGTCCTTAGTTCCTGTAGAATATGTATCATTAATGATTTCTTAATATATGATTTATGTTAAGCTTTCATTAGGGTTATTTTCTTATAAGGGATAGTTATGTCATGTACATACTATTTAAAAATTATTTCTAGTTTGTATAGTAAAAACAAGTAAAGTGATAATTGTTTCTAGAACTGAAAAAGGATTTTTTGTTATATTTTATTAAACATATTAACCATCATGCAGTCAGGGATTAAAGCAACTGTCATTGTGGGGTTTTCTATTTATGAGTCAAAAAAGTTTGAAATATAAAATTAACTTTTTTGTTTAATTGAGTAGGTTTGTAATTATCCAGTCAGGTAAGCTTTAAAAGCCTCTTTGTCAGACTTTTCCTTCTATCATAAATTAGGAATACCATTCTTTATTGGGCTATCACTCCTGTGAAGGTTCCTTCAGAAGACCCACTGTATAACCCCCGTGTCCTAGCAGGGGTTTTGGACACATGTGAGAAACAACCAGCAGGTGATAAACTTCATGACCTACTATATATCCAGTGTGTATCTTGTATAATAACCAACAATACCAGTCAGGAGGGAATAAACTACGTCTATGAGGACATTGCATGAAGATTTAGTTCTTGAGCACCTTGACAAAAGAAATATAAGTGACAGTCCAGGTAATAATAAACCTCGGGTTTAACTAAATATTTATCCCATAAAATGTACATAATAAATGTCACTATATGAAGAGATAATTTACATCTGGATAAAATATTTTTAAAAATCAAATGGGCAGTGACTGGTATCTGTAAATGAATATACTGTATGTGAATATGCCATAATAGTATCACAAAACTCAATTGGCAGAAATCACAGCCATGAATTATTTCCTCTTTGGACAGTTTTTATATCTGGCCTGGTTTATTATCACCTGGGTTTGCTGGATGGTTGATACCGTGTGTCTTCTCCATGTGTTCTTTCATCCTTGAGAGCAGTGGTCCTCAAACTTCCTAATGCTGCAGCCCTTCAATACAGTTCCTCATGTTGTGGTGATCCCCCAAATCATAAAATTATTTTTGTTGCTACTTCATAACTGTAATTTTGGTCCTACTGTGAATCAAGCAACTTCTGTGAAAGGGTCCTTTGATCTCCAAAGGGGTCAGGATCCACAGGCTGAGAACCACTATTTTAGAGGTTAATTCTTTATTTCCATGCAAAGAAAGGAATCTGAAATAATTGGCCATCCATTGCTTTTATGCAAGTTCTGGTGAAGTTGAAGAAATTCAAAACAAGTCCACAAGAGTCAATATATGACTTTGAGTATATTCCACCTGAATTTAGAGGCTATCTCAGGAACAGACTTAACAGTAATCATCTAAATCTGATTTAGATGATTTTTGAGATTACATCCAGGATATCATGCATGAAGAAAGCAAAAGCAGGGGGAGGAAGAGAAAGTGGAGTATATCCTGGCCCACTGAGCGTCGAGGATGATCTCCCCATTCAGAACAGCCATTGCACAGAGAAGAGCATATGGCCAGCTCCACTATTAAAAAAAAAGTGTCCCTCCTGACTTGGCTCTATGGGGACAACGCTGCAGAAGCATGGTCAGAAGTGCACCCTGTCTGACCCCAAGACACTGAGGCAAGGGCGTGTAACACAGCCACAGGAAGGACACAGCATGGACTTCCCAAGAGAGTCCCAAGGGGCCCATTGGGGCCAGGATGTACTCTACTCTCTCTTCCCATCAGATTCAAGCAGCAGACACTCCTGGAGGTCACCGGACAGACCTTGTACTATTTACAGGTTTTTCTTTTATTATTATTATTATTATTATTATTTATTATTATTATATACATATTTTTTCCTGGACATTGGCTTTTTTTTTCTGTTATCATTTAGGATTTTTTTTGTCTTTTCATCTTGGGGTGCCTTGATTTTCTGTACATATTATTATCTCTGCAAATCTATCTAGATAAGATAGGCTGGATGAACAATCTTAAGGAGAAAACAATGGAACTGATGGTTCCAGGGGCAAATAGGAGATGGGGAGGTGGGGAAAAGGAGGTGGTGTTGTACATCCAGGGATGAGGGAACAACAAGTGATCCAGAATCAGTGGCAAGGTGAGTGTATGAGGCTGATAGGGTTTGATCTAGAGTAATGTACAGAGAGAAATTACTGAAACCCAAATGAAGGCTAAGCATGATAGTGGGACAAAAGAAAACTAAAAGGAAATAGAAGAAGTAACTAGGAGCATCTACAGAGCATATAAAGAGCATCTACAGAGGTCTAAATATAGGCATAAACATAGATGAATATATTTATATATGATGATGTGGAAATAGATCAGCATGCGTATACTTACAGGGTTAGAATTAAGGTACCAGATGGACATTGGACCTCCACTCAAGTATTTCCTCAATGTGAGAACACTTTGTTAAATTAAATTGGCATTCCAGACACTCACCTTTCCAATACAATCACTGAAGACAAATGTGTGCACAAGAAAAAGTGGTGAAGCTGATGGTGCCCGACCATCAAGGATATAGTATCTGGAGTCTTAAAGGCTTGAAAGCAAACAAGCAGCCATCCAGCTCATAAGCAACAAAGTCCACATGGAAGAAGCACAGCCTCTATGACCACGAGGTGTCAAAGGGATGAGATATCAGGCATCAAAGTACTAGAAATCATATCATTGCATGCCTACCTTCACAGCCTGTGCGACCACAAGGATCAATGAAATCAGCAGTCATCAAAGAACAAAATCATATCATTGGGTGCCACTCTTCCTGATACGATTATGAAGACATAGGTGTATGTAAGCAAAGGTGGTGAAGAAATCTGATGGTGCCTGGCGATCAAAGTATATATTATCTGTGGTCTTAAAGGCTTGAAGGTAAACAAGTGGCCATCTAGCTCAAAAGCAACGAACACATGGAAGAAGCACACCAGCTTGTGTGACCATGAGATGTCGAAGGGATCAGGCATCAAAGAACTAAAAATTATATCATTGTAAATGAGGAGGAGTACAGATTGGGGACCCAAAGTTCATCTGCAGGGGAAGCGATATTCCCTTACAGAAGGGTCTTGGAGCGGAGATGAACCAGTCAGGGTACAGTGTAGCAATTATGAAATATGCAACTTTCCTCTAGTTCTAAAGTGCTTCCTCCCTCCAACTCTCATAATTTGAATTCTACCTTACAAATCTGGTTAGACCAGAGAATGTACACTGGTATAGCTAGGAACTGGAAACATGGGAAATCCAGGGCAGATGATCCCTTTAGGACCAGTAGTGAGAGAGGCGATACTGGGAGGGTGGAAGGAAGGTGGAGTAGAAAGAGGGAACCCATTGCAAGGATCTATATATTACCTCCCTGGGTTACAGACAAGAGGTAAGTGCGTGAAGGGAGATATCAAACAGTGTACAATATGACAAAATAATAATAACTTATAAATTATGAAGGGACCATGAGGGAAAAGGCATTGGGGAGGGTGGAAAAAGGAGGCACTAAAACCAAGGGCTTAAGTAGAAAAAAATGTTTTGAGAAGGATAATGGCAACAAATGTACAAATGTGCTTTGTACATAATGGATGTATGTACAGATTGTGATACCAGTTGCATCAGCCCCCAATAAAACTATTTAAAAATCAGCTGTTTTAAAAAAGAAAGAAAGCAAAAACTCATTAAACAGACAGGAATGGAAAAAGGAAAGACCAGTGTAGATGCCAAGAGAGACTCTGAAACTTGCTTTTGAGCATAGAATAACTAAAGAAAAAGGAAATATAAAAGGGTTGACCATAAAATTTAACAAGACAATTGGAGTAGACAGTGAGCTAGGCTGGGTAGACTAGAGAAACAAATCTAGAGGAACTTATACAAAAGAAAGAGCTTTATATCAAAGCACAACTGTATATTGAGAAAACATCCCTTTTTAAAATTTTATAATTGAACCAACAAAGTTGATCTAACTTTGTAAAACTTAGTGTGCTTCATAGCTTCTAATCAAGCTCATTATTTATCATTAAGGTATGTTTTCCTTCAACTTTTATGTTAGTCTACAACTGCAAAGTAATCTTTTCTCTCTTTTAAGTTATTAATGTTCTAATTATCTAAAGATGTATTACTTAAAAAATCTGCATGTCTGCTGTTGAAGAATTAATTCTTTTTTATTGATAAAGGGCAAACAAACATCCATCACGTTTGAAACATATTTATATTTTCATCTAAGCAAGTTCGCTTAATATAGTCTCCATTCAAACTATTGTTGTCAAACAGAATAATTTTTGCTCACATACACAACTGAAAAATGGGTGCCTGAATAAATTATAGAATTCAAGGCAATTGAAGAGGTCAGCAGAGCTCTAGTAAATATTTTTGATGTCCCAGCATATATCCCACATATCAGCCTGCAATCACTCCTATTCCTAAAGGATTGATTAAACATTTTGTTAGAGCAGAGAGCTATCCTTTACAAACTGCCTTGTTAATTTAATTATTTTCATACTAGTTATCTTTTGTTTTGTTTTTGGGGGGCATCACTGCCCCCGGGTGGGAGTAGGAGGCCCAGCCTTGCTCCTGGAAAGCTGCTGCTGGCTTTAAACAGCCAACCTTATGGGCCACAGTCCCACATACAACTACTGCGCCACCAGGGCTCAGCCCCACTATATATCTTTTTTTAGGAAAAGACACAAACCCAGAATTCTCTACATCTACATGATGTCTTGAAAATGTGAGCATGCCAGAAAAGGAAAAGAAGCATTTCATTTACACTCCCATTTGTCCTCACACATTGAAGGCCATTATCTTAGAAGGCAGAATGTCCCTCATTACTAAGCCATTCAAAATTAAACTTGTTTTAACTAAAGACAAGAAGGAAGAAACAAATATACGGACAGATAAATATTTACATTTCTCACCCTCACCCTTGTTTGAACTACAGTTATGTTTTTGAAGTAAGATATCTTTTGGGGCACTTTTACCTTTGTCTACATGTGACCTATAGCAACAAGGATATAAATACCACATGCACACATGGACATAGAGAGAGAAGCTTTGGTCGCATTTTAAGCTTTGCGCTGAGCTGCTAACTGCAAGGTCAGTAGTTTGAATCCATCAGACACAGCAAGGGAAAAAGATGAAAATTCTTATCTTTTTAGGAACTGAACATGGGCAGTTCTACTTTTTCCTCTAGGGCCCTATGAGTCTTCATTGATATGATGGCAGCAATTTTTCTTCTTTTGCCCCTTTGGGGAACAGAGAGAGGCAGCTGAATCAGTGTTGCAACTTTAGTTGTAGATAGAAATGTACCAATAAGCAAAAAGGAGAGTTTAGAACATCTTGGTGCTAAAGTTGAGATAGGGCAGAAATGGGAAGGTCAAGGAGTCAAAAAATATACAAGTAATGCCAATTATAAATGTTTCTTTGTCTGGGGCTGGTCTCCAATGGGCACAAAATTATTTCTTGAATGAATTTAGCTATAGTCAGGTCTGACATACAACACAGAGGGTATCAGAAACACACACACACACACACACGAGACAAATGTAAAATGACAGAGGTGGGATTATCTCGTCTCTTGTGACCAACAAAAGTTATCTGGCTGGGTAAAGTAATCGAAATCAGACAGGCAACTGTTCATTTAGTGGGAAGTGTTGGGGGGTACCTATGTACAAAACAAAAGAGAATCCACTTAAGAACCAGCTTAATACAGACTATTATAAGATAAAACACATACACATACACACTCAAAAAATAAACATATGGAAGCAGTCAGGGAAACTCAAGAAAGTTGAGGCTGGCTTATAGAGATAGGTTTTGAGCCTTTTTGGAAAAGACTGTGCTTTCATGGATAGATTGACCTAAGCTGCTCAGTGGAACCTGCAACAGTAAAAGGAAAATTCAGAAACAAGGGAAGTGATAAGGATCTATATCTGCTAAGAATTTCAAGGCAAATAGACTTTGATCTTTAGGGAGACTTGGGGAGAAAACTAGCCACCATATTAAAATGCAACAGGTGTGCAAAGAGCAAACCACACACTAGGGTTGCTAAGGTTACAGATTGTCTGCTCAGGAGTTTTCTACCATGTCCTTCTGCACTGCACGGAACATTAATCCACATCAATATTGCAGGGCTTTTCAGAATTTATGGTATGATTCTTAGCTTCTGTCAAGGAAGATACCTCTGCACTTTAATTCCAATCGATGGATGGTATTTGGAAATAAAAATTACATTTTAAATAGTTTCATAAGCAGATATCAGTGCCAGACATATTTGAAATAATGTTTAGTTGTTAAAAGTTTCTGGACAGGAAATTTACATTGAATACAGTTGCCCTACCTTTCATATAAAATATTTTTATTGGATTCTCTTTTGAGTAAATGTCAAACTTTGATGAAGTCATTTCCTTACTGATTTTCATATGTAGCGGTTAATTTGACACCCAATATTAATTGTGAAATACTCAGTCTTGGAGTAATCATATTAGCATATCATAATGGTACATTCCTTGAACTCTCTATTTACTATGTTTTCTATTTGAAAATAGCCATCATTGAAATGAATTTAAGACTTCTTGCAGGGGCATTTGTTTTCCTTTTTTGCTTATTATTAAATAGTGTTGTATTTTATTCCTAGGTTAAATGCTATTTTAAGTAAAAGTGGAAAAAGTGACAGTAAAGTTAAAAGAATTGGACCACACATAGAAATCTTCCAAGTATTCCGAGAAAGGAACCAATTCTTGATCACCAAAAAGGTTATTAGAATGATCATCATCTTGCAGGCCTGTGTTAGGGGGTGGCTTGAACGCAGAAGGTTCCAAAGAATAATGAGCAAGGTAAGGAATGTGTTAATTAGCTTACTGTCTTGTAATTTCTTCTGTAGATGCCATTAATCTGATTTCAAATGGCTACATAATTGCTATATGTATATTTCTCTAATTAAAGTACCATCTACATTTTTAAAGTTTTGAATTATTGGGTTTTTTTTCTATTTCAGATTGTAGCAAACTATAAATTTTGAAATTTAAAAAGCAGGGCTTATTTTTAACTCAGCAATGTGGGGCCACTTCTTTTCACTAAGGTACTATCAGGTGGTTCTCCCTTTAAAACAACTTTTCAACTTTTCAACACTTGTATGAACTTCAATTTTCTTATAGAACACATGTACACCACCTACTTGGGCAACCTTTGTTTGTGTACCATAGAAGTCCTCGAATTGAAGAACTTCCTCTTCATTCCTGGGCCTCTACTAAAAATGATATCATATTCTAGTCACTGGAAATACTGAAATTATATGAGTATTCTTTCATAAATGCCAATTTAATAACAAGGGAAATACATTTTTTTCCTGAAAAATTGGAAAATCTGATATAGATAATCTTGATATACTAAGGTAATAAGGATGTACAATTTGTGTCCTTCATATTTTTAACAATATGGTTTGACAATCAAATATATTGTTTCCTAAAGAAAATTTCCCACTGAATGAAAGACTCAATTGTTATTAAATTGATTTTGACTCACAGTGACCCTCTATAGGATTTTCAATGCTAGAAATCTTTAAGGGAGCAGATACCTTCTCTTTCTTTTGTCAAATCCTTGACAACTTCAGTTTGGTGGGTTTGAATTATGTTAACAGGCATGGGCTTAAACCACTGTGCCTACTAGATTGTCTTTCCCATAGGAGTGAAGAGGAGATAAAGACTGTTGGAGAACTTCTTATAGAAAGTGTTCACCTCGATAGGCATGAGACTCTGAAAAAAGGCAGGCTAGGGGGAACTTCATAGAAATTGTTGAGGAATTGACCTCAATGAGAAAAAGAACTGGTTGTACCTCTAATGCTTTCTGTTAACACTAGTGAAGAAATTGTGACTGTGTGAATACACAGATTTATACATTATTCTGGCAGTCCAGATTTCATTCAAACATTCTTTTCTAATATCATAATTCAAATACATTAATTCTTTGGTATTCCTTATTCAAAGCCAACTTTCGCATGCTTATGAGGTAATTAAAAATGCCATGCCATGGCTTGGGCCAGGTGTACACTAGATCTCAAAGAGATATTTTTGTTAATTCCATAAAGAGGGATTCTATAGAAGTTTTCCAAATGTAGTTATGGCCTTTGATTTATTGACTTCCTGCTTCTGTGGGTATTTATTATGGATCAACTTCAATCTTTTCTCCATTTATCAACATGTTGCCTGTTTTTTCCATTTGAGAGAATATTGGTTTTCTTGATGTTGAGCGTAATTTATACTGAAGACCAATGGTTAATCTATTCCCCTTTTCAACAACATAAACAGTGAAGATACTTGTGTATATCATCAGATAAAATACACAATACTAAAGCTGACTGGATTTATAAGAAGAGACCATGGAGAAACTCAAAATCATAATGAAGAGCAAAGCCAGGCCCTACTAAGGAAGAAAGCACCAATTGTTTTTACATAAGTTCAAGTTGAACATCCAAAAAAATTTAAGTCAGAAGGGCCAAAGTATGGTCCTGACTGTATACCACCTAAATTTAGACATCTTTTCAGAAATATAGTTAATGCATTGACACCACATTGTAATATCAAACCAGTGGTTCTCACTGTGGCTTCCACAATCCATTAAAAGAAATCCCAAGTCTATCTTCACTGAGTTGATTCTGTCCCCAGTGACCTTAAAAGACAAGGTAAAACCTTGGCTCTTTCCTTTCATATCCCAAATCAATAAAAATAAACCCATAGTCATGAGACTGATTTTAAGATGGTATGTAAATGCATGTTGTGGAAATCATAAAAACTTCTGATTAGTTTTAGGGAGAAAAACAGAACAATCAAAGTGATTTGTATGAAACCTTATGCTTTATACTAGTGTTAGTTTTAAAATCTACATAACTAGTAGTTCTCGTCTTTTAAAAGTAACCGTTCTCATTTTTAGAAACCTGTATGCTTCTGTTTCTATAGTCCTAAGTAAGAAGTATGTTTAATCTGGTGCATTAAATCAAACTTATAAACAACAACAACAAAGAATCCCCAACTCCCCCAGCAAGTTGTCTCATCACTCATAATGACATTGGAGGATGATTCTTGATGTTATCAACAACATGCTGGTTGCCAGTTTGTCACACTCTCCAAGTCTCCAGTTCTTACATGAGGGGGTTCCTACTCCTTCCTTTCCTGAATCCTATTGATCTTCTTAAGCTGTCATCATTACTTGTTATAACGTTGTTGGGTGTCCTAGGATTCCTTTATGTTTAATCATAAAAGATTGAAATAACTGAAATGTTTTTCTTACTATCTCACTAGATAGTATTAACAAATGCCTAAATTTTCAGGGAAAGGTGGGAGAGATGGAGAAAATGTTACTTTATTTTTTGTAATTATAATCCTGAAACAAGTTGGTATAATAAAAGATCATGAGCATTAGATTAAATAAAAAAAATTAGGGAAAGTATTATTTGAATAAGAAAGCAATCTCCAAAAATTTCAAAGAAAATGCATACTATGAAAAGCTATCCATGGATTTCAAAATTATTTTACAACCAAATGAACTTATATAAGCTTGTTTGACCCTATCTAAACAGTCTATTTTGAAGCACTGAGAAGGATAATGAAGAACTCCCAACAGAGCAATATGAATTCTTAATAATATGTCTATGTAGCACTGATGATTAAATATAATGATACATGAAAAACCCTGGGGAAAATGTCAACACTCCATATACTGTTTCATTTAGTCCTAAAATAATTCTGTGATGTAGATAACACATCTATTTTGTAAATAGAGAAATTTATAAAATGAAGAAAATTCCAAAAAAATAAGTCTTTTTTTTCAGTCACACAGCAAAAGGAGACATAGCTATTATTTAAATCTACATATTTCTGACTTCAAAGTACATATCACACCAACCTCTTGAACTACTTTAACTATGGCCTAACGCTTCCTAATACAAAGTCATATCCTCAATCTATGAGGTCATTAAATACATTCATAAACTAACAAACTAGGATCAACGGTGAAGTGAAAAGGGAATCTAAGATGTTAAATTGTTAATTTGTAAATTTTGTAGTAAATCAAAGTCTTAAGTTGTCTCACTCCACAAGGCCATTCTGTCATTTTACTCCATCACTTCCTATTGTTTACGCCATAAAACTCCAGTTCTTTTAGAGTCCTTCAACATCTCCATTGTCATATTTAATGGGTGACAAATACTGTGATGCAAATCTCTGCATCATTTCTTATATTGTCATGTTTTTGATACACATTTTATATGCTTGTTATTTGTATATAGGTATGTGTGTTGCAAACCACAAAATCCCTTTGTACTTCAGTTTTCTATTCATGCTATATATATATTATGGCTATATGTGTACTATCTATATGGATACATTAAATATGAAATATATATATTCTTCTATTCTGCTCTTGTCAGACCTTCCACTGATCAACTTTAACACAAAGAATTGCAAAAGTCTCCTATTTAGTCTCCTTGCTTTTAGTGTACTCATGACTAATCTATTCACCTTGTACCATTAAAAATATGCTATATTTTTTAAATGCAGCTTTAATCACCTTATTCTATTTCTTATAATTTTTGATATGCTTAAAATACAAAAAGACAAAATATGAGCTCTCTCATATCATACACATAACACTTTGATTTTGTGCCCTCCCTCTGTTCAGTTCCAACACATAGCCCTCCCTGATATGTGCATTGTTCTTTAGGAAGGAGCAATTTCTTTTGGGGTCTTCTCTTTGCTTTTAAACTCTTCCCTCAGTGTGTACTCTTCCTCCATTATCATATCAAAACTATATTAATCCTTCAAGTATATGAGTAGAGGCACTTTTACTGAGCCATTATGCAAGGCAGATCTTTCTACTCAATTGGTTGTCATTATGCCCAATTTTCTATATTGGAACCTGTTTATATGGTTGCCACTGGGCACTAATAATTTATGGAACAAAACTGGGAGAAATATTTTAATTTTACATCCATAGCACCACATTGTTGTGATGATAATAAAAAGTCTATAATTTAGCTACATAGTTATTATTTCTTGCGAATTTTCTTGTTCATGTATTTTTATGTTATTTAGTTCAGTTAATTAGATTATAAATGCAATGAGGACAGAAAACTGTCTCTCTTGTTTTTTTTTAAACATTAGAACATTTTTGGCTTATGGCAGCAGTAACAAATCTCTATTAAATGGATGAATTGTTCAACAATATGTATCTGAGGCATTTCTCTGAAATGGTGAAGAATGCAAACACCCTGTTGATGAGACCATTTGCTGCTGATGGAGAGGGGCACAGAGTCTTCAAAAAGCTCCCAGAATTAGTCTAGAAAGTCTAGAGAGCAAGACTGAGCCCAAGATGAGCATGACAGGAAGAGACTGAAGAAAATGTCGAATTTCTATGTGAAAGTAAAATTTGAGATTGAAAGAACAATGGTACCCTTTTAAAGGATAAGGACCAATATAGATTATTGATTCAAGTAAAAAGTATTGACTTTAAAAAATGTACTATTATCATGGGTTTTTGTATATTAGAAAGACAATCTGTTGTTATGGTCAAAGAGTTATTTTAGCTACTTTCAAACTGCTAGCAGGAAAACTTTGCGAATGCAATAAACAGTATGCCCCTTGCTCTGTGAAGGGTTGCTCTTATGGGAATTCTTGATAGACTTTTGGCTCTAGAAATTGTGCTGCAAATCATTGGATGATTATTAGCACTATTTCCTCTACTGGAAATGTTTTATAGTCGTATTGTTTGTCTATCACTTCAGAGTTTTCTGCCTGGGACAAAGTCTGCTAAAATGTTGCCTTAAGATTCTCAAAGGACTCGAATTTCCTGTGAAATGCTCTCACTTTGAATTTATTTGAAAATAATGAAGAACCATTGGCTCTTCATACCAGCTATATATCAGGGTACCTGAGAGATTCCCATATTTAACTACCAGCATTCTTTCTTTCATCATTCAAAATGTTCTTTTCTGTAAAGAAAAATCTGTGCTGTATCTTTGCATATGTTTTGGTATAATAAAGATCTTCTAAATTTTTTAAGACATAAAACTGCACAATAGTTTTCTCAATGCAATGCTTTTTATGATTTTGACAGTTTTATTTTTGTCTGAAATTTATAATTCTAATTTTTACAATTGTTGTCCTCAGTGAATATACCCAGTTTCTATTTCCCAGGACAATTTAATAGTTGATACTAGCAATAAGGGAAAATGTTTGAGACTGTCTTTGAATAACTATTTGTTTAATTTTTTCTAAATTAGAAAACGTACAAAAGTGAGCGTTAAGGTTATCATGGCAATATTCCATGCATAGGTTAGTGAATTCTTAATCTCTTAGATATTATAGAATCCTTTGAAAATTTAAAAAATATTTATTTCCTCTTATCTCAAAACATACGACAAAAACAAAAACAAAATCTATAACACAGTTGATCTTGTACAAAGCAATTCTATTTCATTCATTTTTTTAGTCCCTAGATACCTGGAGAACTATGTTAATTTTTTATGTTGGAAGAAATAAGGCCAGAGTGCTCCTTAGAGACAAGGATGGCAAAACTTCATTTAATATACTTTGGACATATTTTCAGGAGAAATCGATCCCTGAAGAAGCACATCATGTTTAGTCAAGAGGAGGGGTGGTGAAGGAGGGGAAGAGCCTCATGGAGATAGATTGACATAGTGACTGAATTAAGGGGTTCAGACTCAGGAACAACAGGGAGGTGGACAGAGGTCATGCAGTGTTTTATTCTTTATCGCATAGTGCTTTTATATGTCTGACTTGATGGCATCTAAAAACAACAAAAATGTATTACTTTTTTTTAAAAGCACCTCATGTTTTGGGGCTCATACAACTCTTAGCACAATTCATCCCTATATCCATTGTATGCCAGGTGCATTTGTACTCTTGATGTCATCATCATTCTCAAAATATTTTCTTTCCATTTAAGCCCCTAGTATTGACTACTGTTTTTTCAACCCCCTACCCATTTTCCCTCTCCCTCATAGACCCTTGATAGTTTATAAAGTATTATAATTTTGTCTTGTCAAACAATGTCCAATGTCTCCCTTTGCCCACTTCCCCATTGTCCATTCCCCAGGAAAGAGGTTACATGTAGATCCTTATAATCAGTTGCCCCTTTCTACTCCACCCTCCAACCATCCTCCTGGTGTCCACCACTCTACCCACTGGTCCTATAGGTATCATCTACTTGGATATCCCATGTTTCCAGTTCCTATCTGTACCACTGTACATTCTCCAGTCCCACCAGATTTGTAAGGTAGAACATAGTTCATGATAGTGGCAAGGAGGAAGCTGTTTAGTACTAGAAGAAATACGCATGTTTCATTATTGCTACACTGTACCCTGATTAGCTCGTCTCCTCCCCACAATATTTCTGTAAGTGGATGTCACTTCCCCTGCAGATGGACCTTCCAGATTCCCCTCATTTATAATGATATAAATTTTAGTTCTTTGATGCCTGATCCCTGATCCCTTTGACACTTTGTGGTCCCACAGGCTGGTGTGCTTCTTCTCTGTGGGCTTTGTTGCTTCTGAGCTAGATGGCCGCTTGTTTACCTTCAAGCCTTTAAGACTACAGATGCTATATCTTTTGATAGCCAGGCACCATAAGTTTTCTTCATCACATTTGCTTATGCAGTCATTTATCTTCATATCAGAAAGGTGGGCATGCAATAATATGATTTTGGTTCTTGATGCCTGATAACTGCTTCCACTGATACCTTGTGGTCACACAGGCTGATATGCTTCTTTCTTGTGGACTTTGTTGCTTATGAGTTAGATGACTATTTATTTTTAAGTCTTTAAGACCCCAGATACTATATCTTTGATATTCGGACACCATCAGCTTTCTTCACCACTTTTGCTTGTGTACACATTTGTCTTCATTGATTGTGTCAGAAAGTTGAGCATCAGGGAAAGCCAATTTAATTGAACAAAGTGTTCTTGCATTGAGGAAGTGACTTATTGAAGGTCCAATGTCCATCTGCTGCCTTAATATTTACCCTTTAAGTATATGCACATAGATCTATTTCCCCATCATCATATATACGTATATTTACCTATGTTCATGCCTGTATTTATACTTCTGTAAATGCTCTTGGCTCTCAGTTCTTTCCTCTATTTCCTTTTAGTTTCCTCTTGTCTCACTATCATACTCAGCCTTCATTTGAGTTTCAGTAATTTCTCTCTGTTATATTACTCTTGATCAATCACCATCAGGCCTTGTACACCCACCTTGCCACTGATTTTGGATCACTTGTTCCCTCATCCCTGGCATGGTCAACACCACCTCCTTTCCCCTACCTCCCCATCTCCTATCTCTCCTGGAACCATCAGTCCTGTTGTTTTCTCCTCAAGACTGTTCATCCAGCCTATCTTATCTAGATAGACTTGAAGACATAATAATATGTACAGAAAAACAAGACATCTCAAGATGAAGAGACAAAATCATAATAGCAAAAAAAAACCCAATGTCAAGAAAAAACCGCATAAATAAATAAATGATAATAATTACAAAAGTTAAACCTGTAAATAGTTCAATGGCTGGTCATTGACCTCCAGGAGTGTCCCCCAATTGAGTCTGATGGGGTGCCACATCCTGGCCCCAAAGTATACCCATGGCACTCCCTCGGGAATTCCATGCTCTGCTCTCCCATGGTGGGGTCAGACTGGTTGTACTCCCAACTCTCCTCTCCAGGGTTGTCCCCATAGGGTCTTGGGTCATCAAGGGACACCATATTTTATAGTGGGGCTGACCACATGGTTCTCTGTGTGCAATCACTGTTCTGGGTGGGGAGATCATTCTCAAGACTCGATGGATGCACTCCACTCTCTCTTCCTCCCCCTTCATTTGTTCTTGTGTGTTCTGGTCAGACACGTCCCCCTCCCTGTGCTGCAGGTTCAGTGCTAACCTCCAAAGCAAAATCCCCAGGGTGGGGTGGGGGGGCAAGAGAGGGATGGCTGTCCAGGTAATTGGGATTGGGGCTGGGCCCTCAGACCCCTCCACTGGCTCCCTGCTCCATGCCATCATGCTGCATTGGCATCCTGGAACACCAGCTTTAATTTTGTTTCCTCTTTCCCCGTGGAGATATAAACAATATGCTCCCTTTGGGTGAGTTAGTGCCTCATTCTCCCATTAGACATTGCCCTCTCCCCCTCCCGGCTTCAGTTGGCTAATATATGTAGCCCTGGATTTGGTCTGGCCCTGGCCATTCTACCTTGGCCTCACTCCAGGAAACTCTGTATACAGTAGTTTTCCCCTCTATGCCCCTTTTGCTGTACCTTTCCTTTTGCACTTGGCTTATTTTACTTAGCATAATTTCCTCCAGTTCTCACCATGCGGTGATGTGCTTCATGTGTTCATCACTGCTTTTCAGCGAAGCATAGTAGTCCATTGTATGTATGTACCACAGCTTTTTAATCCATTTGTCAGTTGATGGAAATTTGAGTTGTTTCCAACTCCTTGCAATTGTGACCTGTGCTGCGATGAACATTGGAGCACCGATATCTGACCATGGTTTGTTTCTATCCTCTTCTGGTTATATATTCAGTTGGGGGATTGCTGGGTTGTATGGTAGTTTAATTTCTATCTGTTCTTGATATTGCCAAATAGATTTCCATAGGGGCTATACATACCTACAAGTTCCCCAGCAGTGGATGAGAGTTTTCATCTCCCCACAGCCCCTCCAACACTTGTTGCCTTCTGATTTTTTTATTTAATGTACCTTTGGGGGTATTAGGTGGTATCTTGTTTTAATTTGCGTTTCTCTTATGGCTAGTGATTGGGAACATTTTCTCATAGTTTATTGGTCACTTGGATTTCTGCCTCTGTGAAACTTCTGTTCAGGTCCTTTACCCACCTCCTCAGTGGGCAGTTAGTTTTGTTCTCAAAAATGTATTCTTATTGGATAATAGTTTCCGTAAGCATATTGGATTTAGTGTCTGGCCTGGCTAGTATAGTTTTTCAATGGTACAGTGGATACTGGTTGTCATTTTAACTCTTCTGGTTGTGAGACCCTTCATATGGGTTCTGACTCACTTCGAACCTATTCATAGAAGAATGATACACTACCCAGTCCTGACCACTGTCATGTTTGAACTCATTGTGACACCTCCTGTGTCAATCCATCCCCTCAGGCATCTTTCTCTTTCTCTCTGCCCTTCTACTTTAATGAGCAGGGTAATTTGGTCTTTCAGTACCTGTGCTTCTTAATCATGTGCTAACTCTTGAAATGATTGAGTGTCAAAAAATTATTTTTTTGTTTAGTGACTCTTTGCATTCCTTCTTTATGCCTTCTGCATTGTTCAGTAGTGCGCACGTAAGGTCTTTCAATGTTTCAAAGGAAGGCTTAAGATTTTTCTTTATTTCTTTCAGCTCTAGATGCTTACCATCTCATGTTCTTCCTCTTTGCTTTTTCTATTTCTAGGTTTTTGCCATTTCCTTATAATACTTTACTTTGTTTTCTGGAGCTGCCCTTAGGGCTTTTCTGTGCATCTCCTTTGCCTCTTCGATTTCCATTTATTTTAGCTGCTCCATGCTCAACAGAAAGGGTCAGAATCTCTTCTGATCTCCGCTTTGGTCTTTTCTTCCCTTCTTGACATTTTAATGACATTTCACTTTCTTCGTGCATGATGGTCTTTAAGTCATCCCGCAGTTCCTTGGGTCTTGTGCCTTTAATGTTCAATGAGATACATCTAAATCTATTCCTGAGATATTTTCTAAATTCAGATGGGATATATATATATATATATATATATATATTCAAGTTTATATTTTGGGTATCCTGGACTTTCAATTTTTTTTTCAACTTCAACATGAACTTACATATAAACAATTGATCATCTGTTTCAGAGTCAGCCCCTGACTTTTTTTTATTGCCAGTCTTAAAGTTCTTCATGGTCTTGTCTCAGAGATGAAGTCAATTTGATTCCTGTATATAAATGTTTATTTTTTAGACTGAAGGACATCATAAGTATAACAAAAAATAATACACCGGCCAATAAACTAAAAAAAATGGGTGAAAAGTGACAAATTTACTTGAATTAATAGGAATTTAAATTATAAATAAAGTGTAAAAACTGTAACGTCAAAACCAATTCTGGAACTTACTAGCTTTTAGTCCTTGGAAAAATAGTTTACAGATTTTAAGTTTAAATTTTTTCTCTTGCAAAAAAGAGCATACAAAATATACTCAAGGCAGTCTGATTCAGAGTAAATTTTATAACTTTAAATATATTATTAAGCAACACTTAATTAAAATAGTTGAAGTAAAAATTTCTTCAACATGTCAAGAACCTGAAAATATACATAAAAAACACAAAATAATGTGTTTATCAAAAATTAATGATCTAGACATTTTAAAATATAGAAATAATTGAATATATTAATTAAATAGAACTGGTCACTTAGAAAAGAAAAAACTGAAATAGGTGGATTTTCAGTGCTTGAATTGTCCTAATTCTCTAGTAGGAAAATGTAGAAAATGTGTATATAGAATCATGTAGACAAAGTAAAAAGATAAAGTAATGAAGCAAAATTATATAAATAGGTTAGATTTTTGAATATTCAAATAATGATTAGAAACTAATCAGACAAAAAGAAGACGTAGTGAGAAGTAGCTGTGCAAGGAGAGGTTGTCTAGAGAAACCAATCTAGTGACACCCAAGTATGTATAAGAAGAACTTTGTATCCAGAAGTAATTTTATATCAAGAAAGCACCCAAACTCAATCCCATTTAAGCTCATGGGTTTGATGCTAGCCAGACCCTCATTGAGACTTACATAGCTTCAGACTGACGATGGAGACAAGTGAAGCAGGATGTAAGAAGATCACAGGCTGGTGAGTGCAAAACCAACGGCACCAAGGGATGTGGAATGTGGACTGTGTTCCACACGGGAGGCAGGCAGAGACCCGGCAGGCAGGGGAAGGGGCAGAGGGAGAAGTTCCTAGTTCCTCCCTTATAAGAAAATCACACTCCAATGAGGCATAATCATTGACATGGTGGATAACACCCCTACACTTTCACACAAATCCAAGTCGACATAAAATCTATCACTGCAATTAGAGGATATCTTTATCTATCTATCTATCTATCTATCTATCTATCTATCTATCTATCTATCTATCTATCTATCTATCATCTCTAATCCTTCTATCCATCTCTCATCTATCTATCATTTATCATCATCTATCTATCAACATCTATCTAGATACACATACGCACACGCACACACACACACACATATATATATATATATGTTCTTAAAATGCTGTGTTCTTAGAGTAGACAATATAAGGAAGAATGATCCATTATTTAACACTATCCTAATAGGATACTTTCTTAAAACTCATTTTATTGGGTGCTCATACAACTCATCACAAAGCACATTTCTACATTTGTTACCATCATCCTTCTCAAAACATTTTCTTTTCTTTCTACTTATGCCCTTGGTATTAGCTCCTCCTTTTTCTACTCCCTTTCCACGCCCCCTTCTTTCATGGACCCTTGATAATTTATAAATTATTTTTATTTTGTCACAGCATACAATGTCCAGCATCTCCCTTTGTCCACTTCCCTGTTGTTTCTACCCCACGGAGGAGGTTATATATCGATCCTTATAACTGGTTCCCCCTTTCTACTCTACCTTCCCTCTGCCCTGCTGGTATTGCAACTCTCACTATTGGTCCTGAAGGGATCATCTGCCCTGGATTCCCATGTTTCCGGTTCCTGTCTGTACCAATATACATTCTCTGGTGTAACCAGATTTGTAAGGTATAATTCAAATCATGATAGTGAGAGGGAGGAAGCATTTAGAACTAGAGGGAAGTTATGCATTTCATTGTTGCTACACTATACCCTGACTGGCTCTTCTCCTCCCCGTGACCCTACTGTAAAGGGAAGTCACTTTCCCTGCGGATGAACTTTGGGTCCCCAATCTGTACTCCTCCTCATTTAAAATGATATAAATTTTAGTTCTTTGATGCCTGATACCTAATAGGACACTTTTTGTCAAACAGAATATTGTAAAAATTTAGACATAAACCCATGAAATTTCTATGAAATAATCTATTGTTAAAATCTCTCATGTATGGAAATATAAAAATCTCTCATGAATGGAAATATAAAAGGAGCTTTACTTTCTATGTTATTATTGTGCAGGCTTTAAATCATGGAATAAGTTTGAAAGAAGTTTTAGACATGTATCGCCGATCAATCCATCGTGTTAGATATCGACTTGGTCTTTGGAGGACACGACAAATTGTAAGCTACGTAGAGCTAGAGGAATGGATGGACAGGAAAAAATGTAAGTGTTGATATTTTACCTTTGATTATATGTGGAAATCAATTTAAACATTGGGAATTTTCTATGTAATTTACTAGTAAATACCTATAAATACAGACGCTAGATAGTTCATATTGCTATAAGGTATTTACAGTTTAAGGTGACATATCATATACTGGAACTTATGGACACCAAACAGACTAAATGAGAGCTATACTTTGTTTTCATTGTGACGATTTGCCCACGAGTGAATATCAATTCAAAAGGATCTCATGTATTCGGAATAAAATGGCCTCAAGATTGTAACCTTTTGGAAGCAGATGGAAAGGTTGTTCCTGATGACCCTCTGGAGACTTGGGGGTGCTTCCTGCACTCATCTTTTTTGTTTTCTTTTGTTTTTAATACAGCTTAGTATTCCATCATGAGTACGTACCATAGAGTGTTTTTATACTTTTCTACTAATGGACATTTAGGTTGTTTACATCTTCTTGTTATGGGAAACAGTGGTACAGTAAACACAGGTGTGCATGTGTCTGTTTGTGTTTTAGCTCTCACTCTTGAGGACATATAGCAATCACGGAGATGGCAGCTTCATACTGGATGTTTGAGGTAAATGATTTCTACAGGGTGTGTGCATAGTTTCAGCCTCCTTCTAATATCTCTACATCCGCTCCAGAATTTCTATTTTTGTTAATTTTCTGTCAATACTCTATATGCTAGTGTTTTTCCAATGATTCTATTGGGGGCCCTTACAGCTCTTATAACATTCCATACATCATTTGTATCAAGCCCATTTGTACACATGTTGCCATCTTCATTTTCATATATTCTCTATTTGAGCCCTTGGTATAAGCTCCTCTTTCCCCATCCTTTTTTAAAAAATAAAACCTTTTAGTGGGGGCTCATACAACTCCCATCATGATCCATACAAACATCTATTGTATGCAGGCCACATTTGCACACTTGTTGCCATCATCACTCTCAAAACATCCTCCCTCCATTTAAGCCCCTAGTACCAGCTCCCCAAATTTCTCTTCCCTCCTCCCTCCCACTCCCTTATGAATCCTTAATAATTTACAAATCGTGATCACTTTTTCATATCATACACTGCCCAATGTATCTCTTCACTAACTTCCCCGCTGTCCATACCCCAGAAAGGAGGTTCTATGTAGATCCCTGATATCAGTTCTCCCTTTCTACTCCACCATCCCTCTACCCTCCCAGTATCACCACAGTATTTTATGGATTTTTTCTTTATGAATGCATTTTCTTTCTTTTTGTCCCATTTTTTCTTAAAAAACTGGGGACCCATACAATTCTTACCACAATCCATTCATCCATCCATTATGTCAAGCCCATTTGTACATTTTCTTTCTATTTAAGCCCTTGGTATCAGATCCTTAATTTTCCCCTCCTTTTCCACTCCCTCTCTCTTTCATGAGCATTTGATAATTTAAAAATTATTGTCATATAATTTACACTGTCCAACATCCCCCTTCACCACTTTTCTGTTGTCCATCCCCCAGGGAGGAGGTTCTATGTAGATCCTTGTAATTGGTTCCTCCATTTTTTCTCACCCTCACTCTTGGTCCTAAAGGTATCATCTGTACTGATTTCTCCATGTTTCCTCTTCCTTTTCTGTACCAGTGTATATCCCCTAGTCTAGCCCGATTTGTAAGGTAGAATTAGGATCATGATAGTGAAGGCAGGAGAGTGGGGAGGAAACATTTAAGTACTAGAGGAAAGTTGTATGTTTCATCATTGCTGTGTTGCATCCTGACTGACTCATCTCCTTCCTGAGATCCTTCTGTAAGAGGACATCTAGTTGTCTACAGATGGGTCTTGTTCCCAATCTGCACTTCTCCCTCAGTCACAATGTTTTGATTTTTTGTTCTTTGATGCCTGATACCTGATCCCTTTGACACTTTGTGATCACACAGGCAGGTGTGCTTCTTGCATATGGACTTTGTTTCTTCTGAGATAGATGGCCACTGGTTTATCTTCAAGCCTTAAAGACTCCAGCTCCTATATCTTTGTGAGGTAGAATTGGGCACCACTGTCAGTTTTTTTCCACCACATTTGCTTATGCACTTGCTTTGTCTTCAGTGATCATGTTGGGAAGGTGAGCATCATGGAATGCCAATTAAATAGAATAGAGTATTCTTTCATTGAGGGAGTACTTGAGTGGAGGCTCAATGTCCATCTGCTAACTTAATACTAAAACTATAAATATATACACATAGATCTATTTCCCCATCTTCAAATATAAATATATTTACATATGTACATGACTTTATTTAGACATCTGTAAATAACCTTTGCCTCCAAGTTCTTTCCTCTATTTCCCTTTACTTTCCTTTTGTCCCACTATGATGCTCAGTATTCATTTGAGTTTCAGTAATTCCTCTGGGTTACATTACTCTTGATCAAACACTATAAGACCTCCTACACCCTTCTCACCACCAATTTTGTATCATTTGTTGTTCTCTTGTCCCTGAGTTTGTGAACACCACTTCCTTTTCTCCACCTCTCCTTCTCCCATGTCCTGCCAGAACTGTCAGTTCTGTTGTTTTCATCCAGATTGTTTGTCCAGTCTATCTTTTCTAGATAAACCTACAGATAATAACATGCACAAAACCAATACAGAACAAAACAAAATAGCAAATCAAAACAGCCACACAAAAAAAAACAATGACCAAAAGAAGAAAAAAAGAAGCATCTGTAAATAGTTCAAGGACCATTTCTTGGCCTTTAGGAGTTTTTCTGGTTCAGTCTGTTGGGGTGGGAAGCCCTGGTGCCAAAGTCTATTTGTGGTGCCCCTCAGGACTTTCTTGCTCTGCTCTGCTTGCTATTTTGTTGCATTCCCTTAGTGTTTTGCCTCGGTGTGGGGGGGTCAGATCAGGCGCAATTCCCACACTGTGACCCCGCCGGGCTATGGGTGAGTGAGGGACATCGCTTCGCAGAGAGGGGCTGGCCGTATGGTCTTCTCTGTGGACCGGCTGCTCTGAGGGGAATATTGCCCTCAAGGCTTGGCGGTCCAGGATGTGCTCCATTCTCTCCTCCTCTTTCTTCATTTGCTCCCATCAGACATGTCCCTCTTCCTGAGCTGCAGCTTCAGCGCTGTCTTCTGAAGCAAATTCTTCTGTGAGAAGGGGTTACTGTCGACATAGTTGGGATTGAGGTCAGCCCCACAGACCTCTCTCCTGGGTCCCTACTTCATGCTGGAATGTGACATTCACATGTTGCCGGAGTTCCGGTTGAAGTCTGGTCCCTCTTTCCTTGTGGAGATATAAACCATACCCTCCACTTGGGTGAGTTAGTGCTCTGTTTCCCCACTACCCACATCTTTTTTTTTTCTTTTCCCCCCATCCCTTTTAGTTGGCCACCATATTTATCACTGGATTTGGTCTGGTCCCTGCCACACTACCTGTACCTCACCCCAGGAAAGCTTGTATGCAGCAGCTTTTTCCTTATGCCCACTTTGCATTTTTCTTTAAAGTTACCTCAGCTAAGGACTCATGTGGTACCTTTCCTTTTGCATTTGTCTTATTTTACTTAGCATAATTTCCTCCAGTTCTTACCTTGCAATCATATGTTTCTTGTGCTCATTATTGTTTTTCAGCAATGCGTTGTACTCCATTGTATGTATGTACCACAGCTTTTAAATCCATTTGTCAGTTGATGGAAATGTGGGCTGCTTCCAACTTCTTGAATTTTGAACTGTGCTGTGATGAACGTTGGAACACAGATGTCTGGCCATCATTTGGTTTCTTTCTTCTTCTGGTTATATCCTGTCAGTAGGGGGATTACTGACTCATGTGGCAGCTCAATTTCCATCTGTTTTAGAAAATACCAAATCAATTTCCATACTGAATCTATATACCTATAGATCCACCAGCAGTGGATAAGAGTTTCTATCTCTCCACAGTCTCTCCAACACTAGTTGCTTTCTGATTTTTTGAATTAAGCTATCCTTGAGGGGGTATCTTATTGTCTCCCTCTTACTAACTCTCCTGAGCTGATTTCTGTGGAGTCCCTGTATGATGTGTTACTCAACACCATCTTCCCAGAAGTCTCCCATTTTATGGATTTGTATTCCCAGATCATGTGAATTTATTCATATGTTTATTCATTGTTTTGATGCCATCTTTTGTGAACTCTCCATATCCTGTAGCGATTTTAAATTTTTTAAATTAAAATTAAATAATTTAAAAGAAATTTAATTTTTCTAATTGAAATGTTGTAAGTTTTTATAGAGTTCCCTTTTATGAGTTCTCTTCATGACTTGATGAACTATTTTGATACATGCATTTTAGTTTTAGTGGTCCTAGTCATCTATTTTGTAATGTATACTGTGTTTACTTTACTATGCTTCATAGTGTGTCTATGTCCTTCAGTAGATTCCCTGTTAGTTTCTATTTTCTCATTGATGATCTTTATAGTTCTGGGATTTATATTTAGGTATTCGGTACATCTTGGGATGGTTTTTGTACATGGGTTGAGAATACAACCCTGTGTGGTTCTTCTGCAGATGAAGATTCCATTTTGTAACCACCACTCGTTGGCAAGACTGTTTCCCATTTAATATATATTTTCTTGTTTTGTTTTGTCAAAGATCAGTTATCTGTAGGTGGATGGATTTATTTGTGGGTTCTTTATATTATTCCATTGGTCTATTTATTTGTCATTGTACCAGCACCAGTCTATTGTGGTTGTGTAACAGGTTTTGAGATCAGGAAGTGGGTTGCTTCTTTGAGCTTTTCCTCATGAAATTTTTTCTTTGTCTTGGGTCTCTTCCCTCGACAAATAAATTTGCTTTTTTTAAGTGCCATCCAGGCCACTTTAATTACTACCAAGATTATGCACAACAGAATAGAACACTGCTCTGTCCTGTACCATCCTCATAAGTGTTCCTATATATGAGCCCATTTTTGAAGCCATTGTATCTTTCCAAGTCCCTAAGGAATGCCCTCCCCCTTTTTTTGGCTACTCCTCTGCTTTTGCAAACATCATGTCCTTCTCCAGGCACTAGTCTCTCCTGACAACATCTCTTAAGTATGTAATGCAAAATCTCACCATCTTTGTCACTACCCTTGTGTGGAATGTTGGTGAGTATTGGCTGAGTTGCCTTAGGTCATGTGAGGCACTAAGGAAGTTCTCTCAGTCACATGGGATCATGGAAGACAGATAGGAGCTCAGAAATACAGGAGAAATTTGGCTGTATTTCTTCCAAGATAGTCCAATTAGTCCTTTTTGAAGCTAGTTCTACAGCACTACAATGCAAATTCCTCTATTCTTCCTCAGTCTTCTTTATTAAATGTCTATATTTCGCATGCATATGAGACAACTGAAAATATTATGGCTTGGGTTAGGAGCACCTTTGTTCTCAAAGTATCATTCTTGGTTTTCCATAATCTAAAGAGATCTTGAGAAAAATATTTACCCAATGCAACTAGATTTTTGATGTCATGACTTTGCTTCCATCAGCACTGTTTGTGGATACAAAGAAAACAAAATCCTTGAGAACGTCAATCTTTCCTCTATGTATCAAGATGTTATTTATGGATGCAGTTGTCAGGATTTCGGTCTTCTTTATATGGAGTTGTAATACTGAAGGGTTTAATTCTCAATTTTCATCAGCAAATGCTTTAAGTCCGCCTCACTTTCAGCAAGCAAGTTTGTATCATCTACGTATCATTTCATAGGTTAATAAGCCTTCCTCCAACCCTGTTGTGACATTTTTCTTCATATAAGACAACTTCTCTGATTATTTTCTCAGCAAACATCTCTGCTCAGATCTAACAAGTATGGTGAGATGATTCAACCCCTTTGTACAACTTTTCAGATTTTAAATCCTGCATTTTTCCTTTGTTCTGTAAGCACTACTACCTCTTGATCCATGTACAAATTCCATAGAAAAACAATGAATTGTTCTGGAATTCCTATTAATCTCAGTGTTATTCATAGTTTTTTTATGATGCACAAAGTAAAATGCCTTGGTATGGTCAATAAAACACAAGTAAGTTCCTTTCTGGTATGCTTTGCTGTCAGTCAAGATCCACCTGATATTAGCAATGATATCTTGCTCCATGTTCCTTGCTGAATCCATCCTAACCCTTTGGCAGCCCCCAGTCAATATACTGCTACAATCTTTGTAGGATGATCTTCAGCAATATTTACTTGCATTTGATATCAATGATATTTTTCTACTTTTGAACATTCTATTGGTCCACCTTTCTTTGGAAAGAGTGCAAATATTCATATCTTCCAGTCAGTTGATCAAATAGCTATCTTCCAAATTTTCTTACATAGATGAGTACGCACTTCCAATGCTACAGCAGTTGTTGAAACATTTCAATTGGTATTCCATCAATTTCTGAACCTGATTTAAGCTAATGCTTTTAGTGCAGCTTGAACCTCTTCCTTCAGTACCATTGGTTCATGTTGTTATGCTATATTCTGAAATGGTAGAAGGTCAACTACTTCTTTTTGGTACAGTGACTCTCTTCTTTCCATCTTCTTTTAATGCTTCTTACTAGAATTCATTATTTTGCTGATATAATAGTTCAAGTTTGTAATTTTAGGATTGAATATTTTCTTGAGTTTTTTCAGTTTAAGTTATGATGAGTACATTCTTCCCTGTTGGTATTCTAATTCTGAGTCTTGGCACATTTTATTATAATATTTAACTTTGCATTCTTGAGCTAACTTCTGACATTTTTTATTCAGATCTTTGTATTCTTTAATTTTTCCATTTACCTTAGCTAATTTATCTCAAGAGAAGTTTTCAGAGCCTCTCTGACATATACTTTGATCTTTCATGTGAGCTTTTCCAATGTCTCATTGTACAGATGTAGTCCATTGATTTATATAAATCCCATCTGGAGAAATCCATGTGTGTAATTGTATTATAATTATAAATACATTTAATAACTATGTTTCCCATTTTTTTGAAGAGTAACTTTGGAATCTGTATTAGATTTGTGTTGTATTTATGGAATGTTTTGAGTGGTAGTGACATTTTCACAATATTCAGCATTTATCTCTATGAGATGGTATATTCTGTCATTTTTCTTGGTCTCTTTTGGCTTCTTGTAATAATGTTCTATAGTTTTTTTATATGCAAATCTTTGGTTTCCAGTAGATATATTCCTATATATTTCATTTCTTGTGTGGCTATTGCAAGTGATATCGTGGGGGTTTTATATTTTTCAAGGTTCTTTTTAATTAGTATACAGAAATCCGATTGATTTTTGCATTCCAATTTTGTATCCTGTCATAGTTTCCCCCCCTAATTTGGGGGGGCTTAGTATGCACAAAATCAAATAATCTGAAAATAGTGAGATTTTACCTTCTTTACCAATCTTTGATTTCTTTTTGTTTTCTGATAACTCTGCATAAAAATTCCAGCACAATGTTGAATATGAGTGGTTGGTGACAAGTACCCTCCTTGTTTGGTTTCTGTTCACATGAATAAATGCTTTAAACTTCTCTCTATTGAGATGTTCGCTGTCATATATGGCCTTTATTTTGATGAGAAATGTCCCATCTATTCCCATTTTGCTCATTTTTTAAAAATCAGGAATGGGTGTTGGATATTGTCAAATGTCTTTTTTGCATCAATTGATATGATGATACAACTTATTGTTTTTGTGTATGTGGTGAATTGCTTTAACTGTTTTTCTAATGTTGAATGATCTTTATGTTCTTGGTATGATTCCACATGATTGTGGTATATTATTATTGTGACAGATTGTTGAATTATGTTGAAAAGTTCTTGTTGAGAATTTTTACTAGTTATATAAGTTTTTGTTTTGGGGGTTTTTTTTTAGGCATCACTGCCCTTAGGTGGTGGGAGTAGGAGGCCCAACCTTTGCTCCTGGGAGCTGGAATTGAATCTGCAACCCAGTGGGCCACAGTCCCGCGCACAACCACTACGCCACCGGGGCTCAGGCCTAAGTCTATAGTTTTTTATCTCAATAATAACTTTGCCTGTTTTTTAAATCCAGATTATTCCCATTGCATAAAATGAATGGTACTTTGTTATCCTTTGTTTTATTGTTGAAAATATTGTGTTAAATTTGTGTCAACTCTTAACTGTTTGCTTAACAGCTTTCTCCAGTGAAGTCACCTGGCACTAGCTTCATTTTTGTTGGACTTTACACTGACCTTATCAATCTCTTCTATTTTATCAACAGTACAAAAGGTGTCTACACACTTGTGATTCTCCAAATAGAATATACAAGAAATAAATCTAATTACATCTGTAGGAAGAGACAGTGGAGAAGTTCACTATCAGCAGTTAAAACCAGGCCATTCACTGATTGTGAAACAGATAATCAACTACACATACATAAGTTCAAGTTGAATCTGAAGAAAATTAAAAAATCCCACAAGAGCCAAAATATGAGCATGAGTTTATCTGACCTAAATTATGATAACATGGCAAGAACATATTTGAGATACTGAACACTTGTGATAGAATACTTGATAAGCTGTGAGATGGAATCCAGAGCACAATACATGAAGAGAGCAAAAAATCATTTAAAGAATAGGAAAGAAAGAATAAATTAAATTAGATGTCAGAAGAAGCTTCGAAACTTGCTCTTAATTTTAGGGTAGGTAAGGCGAAGGGCAAAAATGATAATTCAATGAGCTGAATAGAAATTTTCATAGGTAACCTATACATAATAAAATGTTGTAATGAAATTCAGAAAGACTGAAAGCTAGGAAACAAAAAAATGAAAACCTGTTTAGTTTATCTTAAACTTGAAAAAAAAACTAAGAAACAATCCAAGCCTTGAGTTGCCTTATTGATATATTCTATACACAAAATATTGAATGATACATTAAGCATCACAGGGAGATGGTATGACTAGACAGTGATACTCTGCCAAAAAGGATTAGTCAACACTCAGCCATTGAAAGAGACGGCATATGAGCAGGAGTCAATGGTGTTGAAGAAAGATGTGCAAGCGGCATTAAAGATATTAGCTAAAAACCAAGGCTTCAGGAATTGATGGAATAGCAAGTGAAATGTTTGTGAAATGTTGTGAAATGTGTCAACAAACATTTGGTATGAGGATGAGGTATTAGAAGTACTCATGCATCTGTGTCAAGAAATTTGGATAACCTGGATAAATCATGTACATGAGAAGCATCTTTTTTATATCCATTTCAGAGAAAGGTGCAATAAAATAGTAAAGAAGCATTGAAAATACCAAAATATCAGATATAAGTAAAACTTAATGAAATATTATTCAGCAAGACTTGCTGAAGTATGTTGACAAAAAATCAGGCTGGATTCACAAGAGGATGTGGAACAAAAATAACATTATTGATATCAGATGGACCTTGACTGAAAGCAAGGATTACCACATTTTTAGTGTGTTTTATTGATTATGTAAAGTCATTCAACTATGTAGACTGAGGATAGCATTGTGTTGAATGTAAATTGTAATACCCTCCACTGTATTCATGCAGAACCTGTACATGAATGAAGAAGAGGCAGTTTTAAAAGTAACACAAGACCTTTCACCACCGTGTGGCCACACTGGCTGTTGTGCTTCTTCTGTGTGGGTGTGGTCTCTTCTCAAGAGGATGGTCTATTGATTATCTTTAGGCTTTTAAGACTCCAGACGATATATCCTTTGATGACTGAACACCATCGTCTTTCTTCACCACATTTGCTTATGCACCAATTTTACTTCAGTGAGCATGTTGGGCCGGTGAACCTCGAGGAATACCAGATTCATAGAACAAAGTGTTCTTGCATTGAGGGAGCAGAGTGAGGGCCCAAGGTCCACTTGCTGCCCTAATATTTGGCCTATAGATATGTTTTTAAATTTATTCCCTCCTTATAATAGATAATTGTATTTGTGTATGGCCACACCTATGTTTCAACCTCTGCAATTGCCCTTTGCCTTCTAGCTCTATCCTCTATTTCCTTCCATCTCCCTCCTGTCACACCATCATATTCCACCTTCATTGGCATTTCAGTGTGTCCTCACAGAATCATTGTCCTTGCTTAATCCCGACCAGGCCTCCCACACCCTCCTTTCCATTGATTCCAGACCACTTGTTGCTCCCCCTCCCCCGTCCATTTGTTTGTCCATTCACCCTTCTCCTCCCCTCTCTCATGCCCCAGGAATTTTTGTTTGCCCACTGAGGACATGTGGGAGCATGAGCAAGAGTGGTGAAGGAAGCTGATGGTGCCCAGCTATCAAAAGATATAGCATCTGGGGTCTTAAAGGCTTGAGCATAAACAAGCAGCCATCTAGCTCAGGAGCAACAAAACCCACCATAAAAGAAGCTCACTTGCCTGTGTGATCATGAGGTGCTGAAACAATGGGGCATCAGGCATCAAAGAACAAAAATCAAATTAATGGACCAATTAACTCCCGATATCGCTGAATACAAATGGATACAGAGGCAAACAGAGTAGAAAAAAGGTGGTGCCCAGCTACCAAATGATTGAATGTCTAGAGTCTCAAAGACTTGAAGATAACTGAGTGGCCATTCAGCCTGGAGACAGCAAAGTCCACAGGGAAGAAGCACACCAGCAAGTGTGATCAAGAGGGGCCAAGCGAGGAGGTATCGAGCATCAAACAACAGGAATCACTTCATTACGAGTGAGGGGAGGGGCAGGGTGGAGACCTAAGGCCCACTGGTGGGTAATTGGCCACCCCTTTACAGGGGAGCCATGGGAAGGAGACAGACTAGTCAGAGTGCAGCCAGGCAGTGATGATGCATAGAAGTTTCCTTTAGTTCCTGAGGTCTCCCTACCCTCCAAACATCATGATCCCAACTCTACCTTGTACATCCTGATGGACTGGAGATGGTACACTAGTGGAGAGAGGGGCTGGAGATATGGTGAAATCAGGATGGATGAGGCCCGTCGGGCCAGTGGTTAGATTGGAACTATTGGATGGGTGGAGAGAAGGTGGGGTAGAGATGGAACCAACTGCAAGGATCTACATATGACCTGTCTGTAGGATGGGCATGGGGGAGTAGGTTGAGGGAGGTGTCGGTCATGGTAAGATATGACAAAATAATAATAATTTATAAAGTATTGAGGGTTGATGGGGGAAGGAGAGCAGGGGAACAGGGGAGGGGTTGGAGAAACCAACACCAGGGATTGGGGGAAAGGGCAGATGTTTAGAGAATGATGACGGCAGTGGACGTGTGAGGGTTCTTGTCACAGTATGTTTATTTATGTATTGGAAAAATGATGTATGAGCCCCTAATAAAATGATTTTTAATTAAAAAAAAGAAGTGCAGCCAAAATGCTCTCACAAGAGAAGATGTTGAGACTTGGTCTCATATACTTTGAACATGTCACCAGAGACCAGTCCTTACAGAAGGACATCATTCTTAGAGAAAAAGAGTTATTCCCT
>PVJH01019507.1:0-42589 GCA_004026705.1 Nesogale talazaci
AGTGGGACATGGGCAAAGCTTTCCCACGGTAGCAGACACAGCTCTGTCAATTAAGCATCACTTTCAATTTCCCTGTTTATAAGCCTGTGCCTACTAAACATCAATAATTCCTTCCCTCTTTCCTTGTCACTGGAAGATTGATGGTGCACGTCATCCTGCCTATGAAGACATTTCAGAGAAAATCACACTTCTGTCTGCATCCCATTTCCCTGCCACGCCGGAGAAGCCACCCTATTAAATCAAATTATATGTGACTTTTAAAACTCCCCTTTTACAGCATTCAATTGGAAATCTGAATCCTATCATAATACATTGCCTTTTTATGAGTAAAATGGACTCTACTCTCTCCCTTGGGGGTGTGTCTAACCTCCTTTTCCATATTAGGGGGGCGGGAATGCTGTCCTTCCCCAAGGCAGAGTGTGTGATGGAGTTGCAAGCTGCAGTGGGAAGGGAATTCGGGATACTGGCTTGGCTAGATTGAAGGGCAACAACTGCCAAATCCTCACTCACCTGTCAACAAGGGGTCCAAATCAAACCTTTGCTAGGTGGAGGCAGCACTGGGGGCACTGTTTCATTCGGATGATCATGGGTTGTCATGAATCAAAACCCGTCTGATAGTGCTGAACCATAGCCCCCACAATGCCGAGTCTGACTTGCACTCAGCCTGACCTTCTAAAAAAGAGCAGAACTCTCTGATTGGATTTCCCAGGTTGTAATCTGGACAATGGACTGCCGTATGAAATATAGATGAATTGGACTGATGGTGCTGACCAAGAATATTAAATGTATGATGAACTGCCCAAAGAAGGAACACATCTGGCTTGGGAGAAGTAGAGTCAGAAGAAGACTTCTATCTCACATACTTCAGACATGTTATCAGGAGGGACTAGTCCCTGGAGAAGGACACTCGAGGAAGCACTGTCGTTGTTCCAGTTCAGAACAACACACAGCCTGATCCTGCACCATCTTCTAGAGTTGGAGGCCAACATGTGGCCACTGTGTTAAACCATTTTGTGGAGGACCACCCTCTCTTTGGCGGCTCTCTTCCTTTGCCACAAGGCAAAGTCAGACTTATGCCGCCTTTCCATCTTTCTTGACCTTTTCTGACACTAGTCTTTCCTCCCACAACCCTTTACTCTTCTGGTGGGTTTGATAATTTCTTGCAATGCCTATCCCAACTCACTGATAAGACTCAAGATTAGGGGGTGGGGGGGTTGATTAAGGAAGTTACCAGGTTAGTTACTGTCAGTCCATACTGGAAAATATTAAGGATAAAGTCATTGATCCATAGTAATACTTCTCTGTAGACAGTAGCCAAATCTCTGTCTTTAATCCTCAGGTTCTCAAGCAGATAGTCCCGTGGCCTGTACCTTCATGAGACAGAAAGTCCATCTCCAATTCCTTCTCACTATCCCACAGTCTCACAGCTCCAGGACACTGCACCTCAGGTTTTTTTTTTTCATTTGTTTTTTTCTATAACTCCTTGGCTCTGTCCCACAGTCTGCGTTACAGCTTCTGGTATCTCTGGTCTCTACTTTCACAACCACAAGCAGGCCTCTCAATCATGCTTTGCTAGTGGTTCTTCCTCCTTGATGGTCCCAGGCATCTTTTTGTCTATTCCTGGGATGGTTCTCTACACACAGAGGGATGGCAACCCAAACTGACCAGTGCTCTCTATTCGTGTTTTGCATGCATTACTTACAAAGCCTTTCCCAATCATTGGGTGAAAAGGTACAAAGACAAAGACAGACAAGCCAGGTGTAGGAATTTCATTTCACCATGCAGACGAAATGTTAGAGACACCAGAGGCATCATCTTCATACCATTTTCTTCCTATAAAGAGATTGAGGCAAATGGAAGAAGGACGCTACCTGATGCACTCTATCACCTCTGCATCCAGGCCTCCATTTGGAGCTCATTCGATGTAATCATCACAATGACGTTGTGAGGGAGTTCATGCTGCCTGCATTTTATAGAGGTCCAATTGGACAGAGTGAGACCACATTGTGTATGAACATATTTAACTCTGACTGAGGCAGGATTCTTTCTTTATCAGACGGTGCTGTAACTGGATGCGCTTCTAGCAATGTACCCATTTATTGAAACATTTCAATTGATATTCCATGCGTTTGCTTAGTCTTGTTGTTAGGTACTGCTGATTCAGTTCCAACTCATAGTGACCCAGTGAAGAACAGAATAAAACAGATCCTGGTCCTACAGTGGAGCATGCTAATTGTTTGTAGCAACCAGGTAAGTCCAAAGCATTGGCCCATGAGTTAATATGTCACACAGTGTATCAGAATAGAATTGCGTTCCATATCATTTTCAGAGACTGATTTTAGAGAACTTTCTTCTGAGACACTTTGATCCCCTTGTGTGGGCTCAAGCTTCCAACCTTTGGATGATCATAAACACTCCTTTTACCATACTTATTCAATCAGTATATGAGAATCCTTTCTGACTCATAATAGCCCTCCAGGACAGAGTCGCCCCGTGGGTTTCTGAGACTGCAACTCTTTGCGGGAGTAGAAGACCTCATGTGTTTTCTCAAGGAGCCACTGGGGGTTTCCAACTGCTGATCTTGTGTTTGGAGGCCCAATGTGGAATTTTCTATGAGAAATTAGATTATAGGAAATGAAATACCGCTTCAGGATTTAGAGGAGGATTATTAAGATCCTGTGATGTGCAGATGATACTACCCTCCTTACTGAAAATAAGGAGGACTGAAGTCCTTGCTGATGGAGATCAAGGATCTTGGCCTTCAGTGGGATTACTACTCCACATAAAGACATCCCAGAGTCTTGCGACCACATGAGTAGGTAATATCACGGTAAATGGAGAAAAGATTGAAATTGTCCAGGACTTCTTCTTGCCTTGATCCACAGTCAATGCTCATGGAACTAGCAATCAGGAAATCAAACGGTGCATAGAAGCTGGATAGCAAATAGCAAGATGAAAACATAATCAGGACATTTCAATTAGGGTGCCAGTGAAGAAGGTTGGAAGTACCATGGATTGCCAGAAAACACGCAAACCTGCCTTATCATAAGCACAGAGTGCTCCCTAGAGGGAAAGATGGTGAGATTTCATTTCATGTACTTTGGGCATGTTGTCAGGTAAGATCACTCCTGGGAGAAGGACATTGTGCATGATAAAGTAGAGGGGCAATGAGAAACGTGGAAACTTTCAATGAGTGATTGAATACAATTGATACAGGGGCTACAACTGTGGGTGCAAACACAACACTTGTAAGGATAGTTAGGATTGGGCACTATTTCCTTCTGATGTACACAGGGGGGACTATGAATCAGAACTGACTTTGCAGCACTTGACATCAATGAAGAAGGAGTCCTGGTGGTGTAGCAGTTATGCACAGGGCTGTGATCCACATGGTTGGCAGTTCAATATCACTAGTCATTCTGTGGGAGAAAGAGGACTTTCTACTCCTATAAACAGTTACAGAGTAGGTGTACAGGCCTACAGAGTAGGCCCAAAAGTCAGCATTAAGTGGATGACAGTGAGTTTGATTTTTCAATTTACCAACAACAAAATATGATAAAGATTACAGCCTCGGTGCTCACTTCGGGAGCACAGATACTAAAATTGGTACGATTACAGCCTTGGAGACCATAGGAGGGCTCCTCTGTTTGATTGGACTGCCATGGGTTGGGATTGATTTGACAGTAACGTTTTGACATCAAGTCACAGCCTCAAGTTTTGATATTTATTTCTGTTTCTGCTTTTACAATTCTAGTTATAGAAGAGGAATTTGTTCTGTTGGGTGGTTTTTGTAGAAACTTCTTACCTTCAGAATGTATTGTCTTCTGCATACATTTAGTGGAATACATTCCTTTAATCTTCCCATTAATTCCATACTGTACTCTTTTAATTCAAATAATTTCTCATGACAATGTGACCTGTCTCATTTCATAGCTTTGTCATGGAATGTGCATACAGACACATGAACTGTGCTAAGTTGTGGATTCACTTGTGGCCCCCCAAATATATGTGAGAATGAAAAGATCACAGAACTTGCTCATGAATATTTTGAAGTCACTTCGTAGATGCCAATTTGATTCTGTCTGCAAATGTGATCTTGTTTGACAAAATGGTCTTTGCATTTATAAAAAAGTTAAGGTTGTAGCATGAGATCATTTGGGATGATCTGAATAGTCCCTAAAGCCAATGATAAGTGTCCTCATAAGAGAAAGGGAATCAGGTTGTGGACATAAAAGAGAAGACAGCATGAAGATGGCAGCACATTTCAATACCACAGTAGCCTCAAACATGAAAGGCCTGGGGCTGTTAGATGCCAGAAGAATCAAGGAATGGATTGTCCCTTTGAACCTTAGAGGAAGCATGTGGGTACCTGGATTTCAACACAGTGAAACCTCTCCTAGTGACAGGCAGATCCTCCAGAGACATCCCTCTGGGCTCCCTTTACAGCAGACCACTGGGGATGATCTATTTATGTTGGGTATTTGAGTTTTATACCTTGGTTAATCAACCTTTCTTGTCTCAAACAGTCTATCCTCAGATGTGGTATTTTCACAAAGCATAATCTCCTTTTCCAGGAACTTGTCTGAGTTAAGGCTTATTGTGCCAACCAAGACAATAAACACATATTGGACTGAGAGGGTAAGAGATAAAGGCTTGGTGAGCCTCGCCTTTCTAGTTTTGGAATCTCTTGTTTTATGATGATCAAACAAGGGTGCAGCTGCCTTAGTCAGTTCCCTGCTTCAGCTGGCCAGGTTCATTTCCTTGAGGAGAAGCCACATGGACCTACCCCGAGGCAGCCCTGGATGCTGGAGCAGCTGTGAGGAGACCCCTGCCAGCGCTGAGATGCTGACATGCTCACTAAAATGGCTTTCTTCCTGCAACCAGCACCATTGCATGTGTTTTTTGAGATGGAGGAGGACTTTGAGGATTGGTGTCAGGCACATGGGTTAATGACTGGACTTATGGGCTTGGACAGCACTGGGGTGGGATGTTTTCTTAATGTATACTTACCCTTTGTATAAAACTCTCTCCTATACATAGGAGTTTCTGTGGATTTGTTTCCCTGGTTTACCCAAACGAACACATAGCCCGTCCTGGAGGTGTCCTAGTTATGCTTTGGGCTGCTAACTACAAGTTCAGCAGTCAAAGCCATCGACTGCTCCCTTGGAGAATGACAAGACTAGAATGCTTTCTAGTCTCGTGAGAAGTTACCATCGGAAACCCCCGGGGGGTTCCACCTTGCCCTCTAGGCTCACACTGAGTCCCAATCAAGTCGATGGCTGTGAGTATGGCTCGTTTTGAGTCCCTCCCAGAAGAAGCCCTGCTCCTGTAGTTGGTTACGTCATTGGGTGTGGACCACAATGCCAGCAGTTCAAAACCCCCAGCCCCTCCAAGGGAGGCGCAAGAGTCTTTCTACTCCTGTGAAGATATACAGCCTCAGAAGTCCGCAGTGGCAGTTCCATTTTGTTCTGTAGTGTGACTGTGACTCAAAATTTACCCGAGGACAGCGAGTTTGGCTTTTTAATTTTTCTGAAAGCCCCTTCTGATAATTTGTCTACCGCATGGTGTCGTTGGGTGCTTAGGCAACTGAGACTTAGAGCAAGTCTATGGACATCAGCCTGAGGCATTGCCCAACCCAGTGCCACCCTCACCATTGTTAAATTGGAGCCCATCGTCATAACCACTTGGTCGATCCATCTCCTGGAGGCTCTGTCTTGTTTGCTTTTCACCAACCTGCTATCTTACTCCCTGTAACATTTTGTCTTTTTGAGAAACCGCCTTCTTTCTACCCATTCACTATATTATTACTCTAAGCCTTGGTTAATTGCAGCTACTTGGCATTTGGGTCCAGACGGATATGATCTCAAGGCCTTCCTCCTCCCCCGTCAACCTGCTCTCTGGAGCTTCCGCGGCTGACTGCCCTGAGGTCTGACACGATCTGTTCTTCTCTGCCCCGCACCTCTCTGCTCATCTATTGCTTTCCTCTCCTCTGTTTAGAGAGGTCAAACGCCTCCAATGAAAACATGTGACTTTTGGTACAAAGCCTTCCTGAACAATTTGGACGCAGGATTCCTGACCCTGGCACGGCATGGGAGCCCCGGCCCCCTTTCAGCTGATCTTCTCCTGGCTGCCTCCTCGACATGCTTCACTAACCCTAATAGCTCCCTATTACCAGCTACAGTTTGGCATCTGAGCCAGGAGCGGGGTGAGAAAAGGGGAGAAGAGAGTGTAAATTATACAGAGTAGCGGGGAACAAAGGTTTTATTTCTCCTGAGCACAACCCTTTGATAGGAAAAACGGGGCAGACAATGTGTTGCTAATTTAATTAAGTAGGATGAGATTTCAGGGTCTGCAGATGCCATTCAGAGCAGGATTAATCAAGAGCAGGTGACGAAAATGAATAGTCACACATAATGTTAGCATTTTTAGCAATCCGACACAGCCGAGTCACATCGAGGGCTCTCTGACAGCAGGACAGAGTTTGGCTGGCAGAGTAAAGTCTACCTCTTCCGCCTCACAATGCTTAGCTTGTTCTCAGGAGGCAGAAACCTTCTCCCATCTTTCTGCTGGAATCAAGGACTCGGGAGTCACAGCGCGAGGAAATCACGTTCCACTACCCTGTGCTTTGTCTTCTCTCCCTTATCACCAAGCAGGAAGCAGTAACACTAGGGGTCACAGAACACCCTGTGGCTGGGGTTTAGTCCCCAGGTTAGTGCTAAATATCCTCTATACTTGTATTTCAACTCAGGTCCTTGGCTGACTCCACAATTGCAGGCCCTCAGTAGCTATTAGGTACCTAATACCACCATGGGCGGGGGGCAAATGGGTCAGATGCAAGACTGTTCACGGAAACATTGGAAGTTTGAGTCCATGCAAAGGTGCAGAGAGACTTGGTAGGCAACTTCAGAAAAACAACCATTGGAAATCCCCCACAGACAGCTCGACTTTGTCATGAAAGCGATGAACATAAATCAGAATTAAGGAATCCCCACTCACCCACCCTCTCCTCTGCTGACTAAGAAGTTGAGGGAAGGGGGGAGATCAATGGCCTTAACTAATTGTGCTCGTCACTTCAGAGAAAGGATCATGAAGCCTCACACATAGTAAAACAATATGCATCAATAAACCAAATAAGAAAGGCTTCTAATAATGATGCCCTGGGAAGGAGGGGGGCAGGACCTCACTCTTCCTGCACAGGGGTCTTCTCCTGAGCTCCTGGCTCTCTATACCCTCCAAACACTCACCCAGGACTAGAGGTGTGGGCTGCCCAAGATGCAGGTACAGGAATGGCTTGGAATTCAGCACTCCACCTCATTCCAGTGATCTGGGTCTGCACTTGGACAATGAACCATTCCTTTATAAATAGCTACTTTGGCAGTGCTTGAGAGGACCTGCAACACAACCGGTGGTCTCTGAGAAGCTTAAAGAGCCTTCACCAGAAAATAGGCATAGAGTTCATTCCTTCATTCCCCGCCCTCTCTGCATAGGTTGTAACAAAGGAATATTTTCATTAAGGCTGCCATCAACCTCATCAGACAGTCTCTAAGAGTAGAGACTAAGCCAGTGAAGAAAGATCACTAACCGGGTGATTCCTACAATGTATTGTGAATGATGTAGATCTATTTTGGGATTCCCTGGTGTCCACCCAGCATCTCTGGTAGTGCAGTGGATTAAGCACTGCTTGGTGACCAAAAGTCAGATGGTTCAAATCCTCCCAAGAAAGGTGAGACTTGAAGGTTGGTTAGCTTCTGGAAAGGTTTACTCTGCCCTGTGGGGTTGCTGGGCATTGGAACAGACTGCAAAGCCACCTAGGGTGCGTTGTCAATCATTGTGGTGCATCTGATTCTTCCGTCTATCACTTCTTTTCTACAGTTAAGATTTTAAAAAGGAAGACAAACTTTCTCAATTGTAGTGGTAGATAATAATGTTTTCCAAGAGAAACATTGGAAGTGATTATATGTTTATTTCAAAGGATTCAGAGATTGGCTGTTAGTTTTCGATAAGCATCTGATGTCACTCCCACAGCATCACAAACCTTTAGAGGGTGATCATCTTATCATCCTAATGATGAAGAAAATGATGATAGCCCAAAGACGATGTCCTATCTCTCTGTAGAGCCAGCTCACTCTTCCACTTGAAAGCCTTCATTGATTTTCAAGGAAGGAAAAGAAGATCCGTCTAAGTAAGACATCTCTTTGAAGATACCCATTGTGTCATGCAAAACTTGTTCACAAGTAGAGTTATAGAATTAAGTCTGCAAGGGCTCCAGGTCCCTTTGCGCCATAGGACCCAAATCTCTCATGCTGGTGGAGCTCACAGTGTTTAGGAAAGTAGCAATTTCAGCTTCATGATTTCATTGTTTGCTCTGGATGGCAAGGCAGAGGCGAGCTCTTTCTCAGGAAGATAGAAGCCAGCTCATTGGGTGTCAGCTGATTACAAGGGTGACCGAGAATAACTTTTTCTCTTTATTCCCTGAAAGCAAAACGCTTGACTGCACTGGGCAACTTGATATGGGTATGACCACTGTGGGGAGAGGCTGGACAGGGTTGCCAGCAGGATGGGGAGACACACACAGACACACACACACAGATAATGAAGACAAAAGCCAAGAAATCTCTATCTCACACAGAACCAGAGACTTCTTCCCCTGCCGACGTCTTAAAAACACACCAGACTTTCTGCACTGGAACCAGTCTATCCCAGACCTTGGTTGGGGAGAGACAGGTATGAACAGGGCTTTCTTCAAAAGAGAGTACACAGTGTGACTGCAGAAGAGTCAGACTGGAGCAATAACTTTAATACTCTGTAGCAACACAGGTGTGTGTGTGTGTATGTGTGTGTGTATCAACTGTGATCAAACATATGCAACAGGTCATTTGCCTTTTCCACATTCTTTACAGACACAGGTTAGTACATTCATTATGTCATGCAACCATCACCATCACCCATTTCCAAGACCCTTTTTTTTTTATAGAAGTCCAGCACTCCTTGGCAATGAATCCCCTTTCTCTCTCTCTTTCATCCACCCTCAGTAACTATGACTAAACCTTGGCCTCTCTACGCTAGGCATTTCATGTAAGTGGCATCACCCATTTCATGTCTTCTCTGACTGCTTTATTTTACTTAGTTTAATGGTTGACTACTTAGCAGATATGTTAATTAACTCCCACAATTTGATAACAAAAGGATTAACAACATAAACAAAACATGGCAAAGGACTTCTCTGGCCACTTTATGCAAGAAGACTAATGGCCAACAAGTGGCGGAAAAGTTGCTCCAAGAACTCAGTGCTATTAGGGAGGAAAAAATGGATGTTTTAGTGCAGAAGCATATTTTTTGGCAGCCAGTTCCCTGTGTGCTGAGCATTTTCTTAGTGCTGTCCTCTGTCATTGGCTTCTGTTGGTTTTAAGAGTGAAGTCAGTGGCAATGGTGATTTTTTGATTCCGGACTGGAAAGCATCATGAGATGACTTTTCCCCTTTGTGTGAAGGGGCAAGTGAATCACAAAAATATTCCGGAACTTGACCAATACACAATGTCCTTGGGTCACAGCTTGCGCCAACACTACTTTGTTATATTCATAAACCACTATGCTTTTTCTTGTCTTTGGTATTTCCTTACGACACCTCTAAAACGACAGGAAAGCTGTGAGGTCGGTGCAGGACTGGGCAGTGCTTCATTCTGTTGTGCAGAGTGTTGCTATAAGTGTTGGAGTTGCCGTGATGGCACCTGAAAACAGTAACATTTGGGCTTGTCTTCAAGGATGTCTCAGCACATGGCCCAGCCTCTGATTCTTAGTGTCTCTCTCTCTGGGGCATTTGCCGCAGTCTGAGCTTCTATAAGAACTTATACCCTAGCTCCTGGGTATTTATTTGTACAGCTTGATAACAGGGCCACTGCTTCCATCCCAATTTGCAGATAGGGGAACTGGGGCCAAGTAGTCTCTCTGAAGTTGTATAGCTCAGCGGTGATGGTGGTGACTTGGGTATTCTTAGCCCAGCTGGTTATGCTGCAGGATGTCAAATGTCAACTTGATGGAACATCTGGTTCTGATTGGGACAAACCTGTGTTACCTCCGTTTCCTGCTAGACTATAATGGAAATGTGAAACTATAAGCAAGACAGAACATTGGATAGAACGACTAGCTGTGACCAGGACATGTCACACTGTTTTCATGTAGAGGAAGAGAAGACTACCTAGAAGATTCCAGTTGACTGGCTTGCTCTTAGTGGGTTTTCTCATGCTAGTGGTATAGCAGAAAGCAGCTATTTGTACTTGTCATCTTGGGCCAGCCTCACAGGAACTCTCATGAACTGCCCACAGGCAGTGGTGTGAGTGGTTTATCTTCTCTCCCACATGATAGCTATCTGATCAACATCCAGGTTACTCATCAAGGGAGTCCAGGGTAGTATTTCTGAGGTTTCAGCTATGCCTAAAACAACCCCCCCAAACTCTCTTCTCCCCCTACTGATTCTCTTGGGCTTCCAAAACCTCCCCTCCTCTAAAACAGCACACACATAGCACACACACACACACACACACACACATGATGTAGAGGGAAACCAAACCAAACGTGTGGCAGAAGATTCACGAAGGGCTTTGTGTCAGTTGTTTTGGGAACTGGCACTCCTGGTTTCAAGGATCAGTCTTCACATTTCTCATCTGACATTTGGAGATTTGGGCCGTAAGTGCAGCATTTGGAAACCATTCACCATCCTGAAGAAAAGACAATGCTTTCTACTCCCATAAAGAGTTACAGCTTTGGACGCCCACAAGATGTGGCTGCACATCTTACATGGAATCGTCAAAGAGTACCCACAGGTCTTCGGGCCACAGTTCTATTGGTGAAAGTGTGTGTCATTTGAAGGTAGCAGAAATGCATTTTTAGAGGCAAAAGACAGCTTACTTAAAGCAAATTCCTCCCTGACACTAGGGGTCACTATTCTCAAACAATGAGAATAAACCCCCTAGTCCCCATTCTCCATGAGGAATGGGTGACATAATCAGTTATGTGTTGGATTGCTAACCACAAGGTGAACAGTTCAAAACCACTAATCTCTATGCAGAAAGCGATGAGGTTTTCTACTCCCATAAAGATACAATCTTAGAAACCCGTAGAGGAATTTCCGCCCTGCTTTGTAGAATCACTGAGTCAGCATCAACTGATGGCAGTATGTTTAGTATTGGCTGTGGATTAATATAGGAAAAATTCAGACTAATTGATCTATTGGCATTATGGCATTAGTGAAGAATGCTGAAAGTACCATGGGTTGCCAGAAGATAAGTTTTGTCTTGGGAAACATCCAGCCAGAATGCTCGTGAGAAGCAAGAATGAGAGACTGACCTCACATTCTTTGGGTGTGTTATCAAGAGAGACCAGTATCTGGGAAATGACATGATGCCTGGTATAGTAGAAGATCAGTGGAAAGGGGGAAGAGCCTCCACAAGATGGATTGACACACTGGCTGTAACACTGGGCTCAAACATAAGAACACGCGGGAGGCAGATGCAGGACTTGGCACTGTGCTAGTCTCGGTAGACCAGAGAAACAGAACTTTGAAAACTCATATGTGTAGAAGAGAGAGTTTTATATAATGGGTAATTGTACATTAAGAAAGCATCCCAAGCCAGTCCAGTCCAAGCCCTAATTCCAGTATTAGCCCATATGTTCTATGCCAATCAGGGAGCACAGGCTATGACACCACATGCAGGATGATCACAGGCCAATGGGGAGAAGGTCTCTGGATCCAGTCCTGGCAGGGGTCCATGTGGCTTCTGCAGCACTCAGGGCTGCATCAGGGTAGGTCCACGTGGCTCCTCCAGCTCTAGGCACTAGTGCAGTCCATGTGTCTTGTCACCTGCAATGTCTCCCAGAGAGTGTCTTGAGAGTCTCTCCCATCTCCAAAGAGGAAAAACCAGATCTCCCACAATGCTCAGGAGAAAACTATACCTACACAGAGGGCCTATTGGCTATGATTTGATCGACAGACCATACTCCACCCCTTCACTCTTCATCCTCTCACATCCCAAACTGACCCAGATTCTGTAACTCCCACAGGCACATGAAAATAGCAGCAGCATGGCTGCATGACACAGCGGAACGTTAGGTCTGTAGTGTGAATATGACAGGGACACCTGTGGTACTACAGGGGAAGCGTTGGACTGCTGACCAATAGGTTGGTGGATCAAACTCAGCAGCCTCTCTGTGGAAGAAAAATGAGGCTGCTCCCCAGACACCATGCATAGGGCTGTGTCCTGTGCGTTGGGCTGGACGTGATGGCAATGTTTTTGTTTTTAAGCATCACCAGCCCTGGTGGTGCAGTGGTTAAGCGCTCAACTACTGAACACAAGGTGGATGGTCCCCATCCACCATTTTCTCTGAGGCAGGAATATGAAGCAGCCCATTTCCATCACAAGCCCAGACTTGTGAAACCCTGTGGGGAAGTTCCACGCTGCCCTCTAAGGGCGCTATGAGCAGGCTTGACTGGATGGCAGGAATTCATTAAGTTATTTTGGTGGAACCATTGGCATCCCCAGGTGGTATACTATTCACCTCAAGCCTGGTAACCACCCAGAGGTCCCTACTGCTGAATGATTTCTGAAAAAACAGTCACCAAAAATCCCATGGGGGTCAGCGTCACTCTGCTTTCCAGGGGTCACTGGGAAGTGGAGTAGCCACTTTACTAACTATTTTTTTATTTATATGCTTTCATTTATTTTGTTGTTATTGAGACCATACAATGCAAAACAAAGCAAGTCCACTGTTTCCAAAGATACCACTTAGTGACACTGATTTTATTCAAGTAGTGTAACCACCACTACCCCTCCCCCATCCACCTTGACTCCTTCCTCCCTCTTTATCATACATTCCCTGCTGGTTGCTTAAAGTGCTTCCTAGAAGCCCTTCTCTTCTCTGGTATCAATTTGATCTCATATATTTTTAAAAGAGAACACTCGTTCAGCACTCAATTAATAATAGTTAAATCCAACCTTCATATGGTTGTGAGAAGATGTCAGGTAGCATTTGGATTCAAAGTTTAGAGATCATTTCAGTCTTTCATATTTTCTGCTCTCTTTCCCACTGAGGTTTTCCCTCGGTTTCTCATGGTTGTTGGCTTCTCTGTTTGCTTACTTTTCTGTTTGTGTTTTGTATGAATTCATGTCTATGAAATCCAGGATAGGTCCATCTAGAGAAAGGAACTGGATCAAACATTGCCAGGGGGACATGGCAGGGGAGGTTGGGAGAAATTGGGGTCTTAACAATGCTGAACCATGAGAAAGAAATAACCTTCTGAAATCGATGGTGGGGACAATTGCACACCCCTTCTTCATACGATTGAACGATTAATTATGTGATATGTGAAGCATATGCCAACCAATCCATTTTTTTAAAAGCTTGCACATTACCAGGCAGGACACACCAGCAAGTCACTATTGACATAGAACGAGAAAGAAAAGAGGATCAGAGTAGAAGGGGGCAATGGTGTATGTAACTCATGGCCCCTAACAACTGCCTTCCTTTGTCATGAGACCAGGACTGGATGGATGGTCCCTGACTACTTTTTTTTTTTTTAACATTTTGGTTAAAGATTCCACAGAAGAATTCTTACCAAAGGGGAGTATTTTCCTAATCAAATTTCAAATTTTCATATACTCCAGACTGCCTAGTGCCATGGAGGATATGACTCTCCTGAGATCTTATACATTCATTCATTTATTCATTCATTTACAAACAGTTGTATTGGCAAAATACCCCCATATGGTAAAATTCAGTAGTTCAGTCACATCAAGAAGAGGTGTACAGTCATCACCACCATCAAGTGTAGAACATTTTCTTCTTTCTCGTACTCATTGTTAATAGCTCTCCATTGTTCTACCCCGCCCCCAAGCCCCTGAGAAACCATTAATTCAGTTGCTATTTCTACAGGTTGATGCATCATTTGATCTCCCTTTGTACCCATTTTAAAGTTGTTCTAGGTTTTAACATGTCCTATTTTCTTCTGAATTGAAATTTCCTTTGGGAGTGGGATGATAACGGTAGGTTTCTCTGTATATGAGATTGTCTTTAAAATGATTTTTATTCTAAATTTTCATTTTAAGCCACTCGACAAAGCTATAGAGTGATAACATAGTATGTTTATTTGTTTGAACCACATAGTGCAGACTTGGGAAGGGTCAAGACTGCTGCTGGCTTTTGTCTCAAACTTCAGACCTCTTGGGAGCTTCCCAGTACCCCACGAATGATGCAGGGGCCACGCCTCCTTCCACTCTGCCCTCCCTTGATCCGCCTGGTCATGGTTGGGGCAGGTATCTTGCCAGTGTGCACTTACGGATATAAGAGTAATTTTCCATTAATCAGCAAAGCCTGTCTCACCTGCCACTTGTCCATTTGTGCTGGGGAAATCCAATCTCCCTTCACCAAAACCTCTGCAACAAGAAAGGAACTATTTAAGTTCTTCTCTTTAGGACTTTCTGTTGGAGTGTCCAAAGCTTGAAAGGCCCAAAAAAGTGTGGTTTCGTAGACAGAAGGAAATGGAAAAGATTAGAATGTAATTTACTTGAGTAAAATAGAGATCAAAAAGACACAGGACAACCAGGTCCAAAAATATTTGCCATGGCTAGAAAAAATGGACCTGTATGATGTATGCTCTCTGGAAGGGTTCCTTAAAGACATGAAGTTGCTTATTAAGGTGTTTTGTGTTTATATTTTAAGTTCACTGCAAGACCAGATATCAAATATTCTGTTTCCTCTATGGTTTGGGATTATAGCAATAGCTCCTCCATTTTATTGTTATAAAACCAAGAGTTGCCTGAATCACCCCAAGAAGAATTCAGTGTGGTCCTGGAAAGAGTTAAATCCAAAGCACAAGGAGAGGAGAAAGGCCATTAGCATTGAAGAAAAGTAATTAATTATCAATGCACCCAGGGAGAGAATCTTGTACCAGTTCCTTGTAAAATCTAAAGGGAGAAATGTAGATTCTAAAAACAAACAAACGAATTACACTACTAGAGTGTCCTAATACTGGAGGGTGACAATGAACAGGAGCTTGTTCAGATTCAACTAATTTGCCATTTGATTCAAAAGTGAACTAGGTAAGCTTTCATAAATAAGAAGGATGAAGCCAAAGAAAAATACTCTTGAATTAGCTGAGGTTGTGTTCTTTTCTGTCCCCACTCCCCTTCCAATTGTTCAACCAGAGCAACAACAACAACAAAATCACTGAAGGGATTGGCTATGCAGTGGTAGATATTGGGGGATCTCTTGGAGCAGGAAAGAGGTTCTCAGTCGATGGGAGCTCTGTGCAGCAGAGAGCAGGTGATGGGAGCAGACAGTCTGCCCAGGGCCAGGTCTGATTGACAACTGAAACTGCAATGATTCTCAGGTACCAAAATCTAACTATGAGAAGGTGAAAAGACAAAAGTAGCTGTCCATACCCACCTTGTGGAAAGGAAGTGCAGGAGCAGACACGAACAGAGCAATATAAAAAGAAGATTAAGTCGAAGATATGAAATATGCGAGCTCGGGAGGCTACACATTGGCCCAGTGTGTGTGGCACTTAAAAATCTGAACTCGCGCGGCTCTTCTCAACAGGATTAAACCATCGAATTGTATCATATGTCAATCATATATAATCAACACATGATACTGAAACAAAAAAATGAACACCTAATTATTCTGTAAAAATATCAAAGGAATCTAGAACATAAAAATGTATAACTAACTACAATTCCAGCTCCCATTCATTCCTAAAAAATGACCGTCTCTATGGGTTTATGTCCCTCCAGATGCATTTTCCTTACTATGTATGATATAAGCACATGCATATATGTGCATCTATTATATGTATGTGTGTAATGAGGAAGACCCTCTATGAGCTGAATTGACAGAGAAACTGCAACAAGGGTCTCAAGCATCACAACCATGGCCAGTGTTTTCTTCTGCTGTGTATAGGGTCACTGTAGGAAAACTCAGTAACACCTCACACACACACAGTCACACACACCTGCATACATGTGTACATATATAATTTGACTTATTTTAAACTTTCACATACAATTTTACCAAATAATGCAAGAGATTGTTCCAAGTAATCTTACCAGGACTTAACAGCAGTATATATTCCATTGCATGGATATACATAAAAAGAAATCTGAAGATCCATAGAGGTTATAAAAGAGAACTTCACCAATTTTGTGATATATGGAATGAATAGTTAAAGAACATTTTCCTGAAGTGTTTTTATGCCCCTTGTATCAGATATGTATAATTTTTTATGAGTTTTGGTTAGATTTTTTCTTTTACTTTCCCTAGAAAGGTTTTTTCCCTTTATGACAGGCACAGTTCCCAGTTTTTTATTCTGACAATCACTGAAGAATATACTTATTTAGACCTTGCCTGCTTTCCAATATTAGGGCATGTGGTATCTGATATGCCCATTTATACCAGGGTCACTTTGATATGGGCAAAAGAGAGGAATCAGAAGACTGGTGAGGGGTGAGCAGTGCATGAATATGTGTTTCCTTGAAATAAACTCAACAGGGAATTGTGGTCATCGGTTCAGAGTTATCTAGTAAAAGACTGAGGTAGCCTTTTGGCAGGAGAGAAGCAGGCATGTCAGTGAGCGTGTGAGATCAACCACAGTCTCTGCAATGGCAGAAAGCACCACATTAGATCTTCCCCAGGTCTTCACTCAAAAAATGAGTCTCCAGGCCAGGCACTTCTTCAGGAACTGAAAATACAGGAGATCCGGAAAGAGGAGAATAACCTTGTCTTGAAGAGTTTATCTTTCATGGGTGAGACAGAATGTCAGTGCACAGATACCTCATTGTCCTGGGGTACACCCATCATGGCAGGTGCATGGGAGGCTCTGTAAAGTAGGGTTTGATTGCTGTCTGCCTTCATGCTGACCTCCGGTCATGACAACCACAGCTTAGGGAGCTGTCGAAAGCTCAGTCTTGCCTTATCTTCATGATCCTTCATGTGCTGGAGCTCTTTGTTTCAATCACTGTTTATTTTTGGTGTCTTCTGACAGACAGAGGATGAGAGCACTCATTTTCCAACAATTACAATTGACACTGTTCTGTGGAAATCTATAAAGTTTTCATTGTCTGTTCTTCAAAAGTAGATTACGCTATCTTTCTTCTTAGTCTTAGTCTGGAAGCAGTCCTGAGTAACCCTGCTGGTATTTGAAATGTCAGTGTACAAGCTCATTACTGCAATAGACATCGCAATACAGTATGACACCTTGATGAACAAACAGACTGGTAGGCCGATAATGCAGAGGGGATGGGGTGGGGAGGGGTAGGAACTTGCGGCAGAGGGCAGGAGCTCACATTTTTCAGAAGAAGCATTAATGAGAAGTCAATTCGACTGCTGAATCTCTGAGAGAAGTTGGGAACACCCAAATGTGTAGACCCAGAAGGCAGCAGCGAGGAAACTGGTATGACCAGAGTGGTAGAAGGAGGAGGAGACTCTAAAAGACAAAGTATTGGGTAGTTTGGAGGTTACCCAATTCAAGGGACCTGGTGGCCATGTGAGTGTTTGGAGCCTGGGGTGATGTGTCTTGACATGTTACAAGGTGTTGCAGATAAGCCACAGGGGCCAGACAGGATCAAAGTGGTCCAAGGGAGTCTTGCACTTGCATTCAAGGGTCATGGAGTAGAGTGCTAGCAGTGGACATAATGAAAAAAAAAATGACTGAATTGTGGACCTGGTCCCTTAGCTATTCGGAATGGAAGATTCTGAATTTAAAATCTTGACACATAGCACATGACTCCATGGAAGCCCAATTTGTAGTGCTTTGCTGCAGGTAAGCGGGAGAGGTGGGGAAGGTGAAGGTCAAGCTTGGAGATGATTTGGTTACTGTTCATCCAGTCTGAGTCTGAGCTTGTCAGCACCTCTTGAAACTATTTATTTCATCAGAGACCTTTAGGATAACCACGACACTCCTTAGAAATGAGATGGAGGAAACATCCTCTCCGGTGCCTTGAACCAGGCGTCAGTGGTTCCTGAGGGAGGGTATCCCCATACTCAGTAAACTCAAGGTCAGTGAGAAAGAGAAAGACCTTCACTGACATGACAGACAAGAGTGACTGCATCCATGGGCTCACACATGATGACATTTGTGAGGACAGTACAGGACTGTGCAGTTATAGATACAGTCATCCGAATTGGAACTGACCTAATAGCCCATGACCATAACAACAGTGATGGTCATGGACTACATAACAGATGCATCTGTATGATAGAAAGGAGAAGATTGATCTAAATCAAATGGAAAGTCCACGTGGTGCCCAAGAGGAGTGCTCTCGTTTTTCCCCAATGAGGCAAGTAAGAGCAAAGGAAAAGTGTGACTTCTTATCAGGGCTCTTTCTCCAGCTGCAGAGAGAGCCCTGGGGCCATGTGGAGGCTTGCTTGCTCTCCCTGGGGAAAGACTCTGGCCCCGTGTCTAGGGAGCAAGGAGTGGGCTATGTAAGGTAGGGCTCTGTAAAACACAGGTGGACCAATTTCACTTGTAACCATCAGAGTTGAGAAACAGTATTTGTTATGGTGTCCTGGCCAGTGCATGCACCTTGGTCTCACATATCCCTGTGGCCTTGCAGAAACAGCCAGGCTGCTCATAAGTGCCCATTGTCGTTGCCCTTGCTGTAACATTCATGCAGATAAAATGGGAATTTCACAATGTCTTGGGGTGAATGCATGTTGTCCCTTTTTCTAAGTGTGTCACATGATCTCGCTGTGTGACATCGCAAATCTCCATCCGGCTTTGTTGGCCCTCTCTGCATGAATAATTTTCCCAGTGCTTGTTTTGAGCGGGGGCGAGAGAAAGAGTGCATTACCAGCGCCCAATCTCTTGTTGTCCCCTGTCAGCATTCTGTTGGTCTGAGCTGGCTTACAACAGTGTAAAGACACCAGTGGCATGTGTTATAATATAGGAGACATTGTCCTCCTGAAGCACACACGAAAGAAAGAACGTTGTTCTACCAGGGAGCAATTCATCGGGTTTTTCCCAGAGACTCTTGGGTCAAGTTTTTATAGGCCTATTTGATTTTCAAATTCTCTTTTACCTTCTTCCTTCTCGGCAAGCATAGTGTCCAAACTTGTCTACATTCACTTCCCATGTTTTGCGGATGGTAGATGTCCTTTAAAAAGAGTGTCTCAAATAAGTCTTTATTCTTGTTTTGTTGGCTCTTATTCTGTGTTTTCATGAACTCTGGCCCCAGCCATGGCAACTGCAAGAAAAATGTTAACAATGATTGACAGGATTAGAAAGGCCTCTGTCCCTATCCGCATTTCAAACACTTTGGGAACAATGGTGTTTGGTGTGATTGAATTAATGAGATACCGTGGGCTGTCAAAAGAGCATACATACTTTACATAAACCTGATTATCTTTGCATGGCAGAAATGGAAGAAGAAGGGGAAGAAAGAGAGCCAGGAAAGAGCCAGCTTGGGGCTTTCACTCCTCCCGCCCAAGGAGCCTGGCTGGGCGGCATGGCTTCAGTGAGGGGCCGCTCAGCTGGCCGGCCACCTCCACTCAGGCTGCCCTCCCGCCCGCTAGCATACATCAGCCATGGTCTTTAACAAGTCTATTCAGGAAACCAGGCTGCGAAACAAGGCTCTTTTCAGCACTCAACACCTCTCTGTTTTCTCTCCTTTTTCTGAGAGTTATTGTGCAAGACGGACCAAGCATGCATTTCAACAATTAGGCCTGACTGGCCGCCCCTGCCCTCTGCTCACCCTGGACAGCGACATCGGCCATGACTATAAAGCACATTTAAAGAGTCGGGCCAGCTGGTGCTGGCTTGAAGCACCGATGGCAGAGAAGGGCACATGCACGGAGACTGTGCTGGTGCCTCCTGGGCCCGCCCAATGCCTGGGTTTTACTGAAGAGTTCCACAAAAACGTTTAGCTCTTCACGGAGATACCTCTAGTGGTTTTGTTTTGTTTTTACTGCCCAGAGACAGGTCTGGGAGAGGAAGAGTCCACCCGGGCAAAGACACTCTGAACCGGGACTAAAAATGAAAGCTGACCGTGAAACTCTTGCATGGTCCAGGAGCATGGGAAGTCCCATGGCTTCCTTTCGAATTCCACCCCTGGGTCTGAGATCATCCGGGGCCAGCAGTGCAGTGGCCTCTGACAGCTGGGCTTGATTTCAGGGTGAGACCTGTCTCCCCTCAACTGGGCCCACACTTTGTAGGAATTAGAGCACATCCAAGAAACAATGGGAGCATCAAAGAAAACTGACAATCATCATGCCTGTCTCATGCCTGGTCCCCTGCTGAAGTGTCTAGCATCTTACCCCTCGTGCAGTCAGTGGTCAGTGTGGTTCAGGTTCATGGGAAATGAAATCATGAAGCGTTCATGACACTGGACCCTAGACTTCATGCATCATCTCTGGTAGGTGACAGAGGGACAGAAAATGCAGAGGAGAAGGGGCAAGCACCTGAGACTGGAACTGTGTGTGTGTGTGTGTGTGTGTGTGTGTGTGTGTGTGTGTGTGTTCTGATGACATTTTCCACTCCAGACTCAATACTGTGAACATGTTTCACCAGGCATAAAACCATCAGGGATAATTTTGCCACTCAAACTCCCTCACTCCCATCGAGTCTTTTCCAATTCATAGCAACCATAAAGGACAGAACTCTTCCTAGGAGTAGAAAGTCTCATTTCTCTCCTGGGTGACTAGAAGGTCTTGAACCACTGGCCATTGTGGTTAGCAGCTGAATACAGAGTCCACTGTGCCACTGGGTTCCTCTGATTTAGCAGTCAGTGTTAACGACTTAGAATAAGTCCCAGGATTTACAAAGGAAAGGGGGAAGGAAGGTGTGAGTGAGTCCGATTTGGGTATACTCCGAGCAGCACAAACTAGCCTCCTCATTGCTTCTGAAACACTTGTCCTGCAGACAGGAGCTGCAAAGCCATGTCCGCCAAGAAAGAGGTGAGCTCCCAGCATCACTTAACAGAAAAACATCTCTCAGATTCCACACCGTTCTCTGCATGTGAAATGTCCATCCCTGTTCTCTCATGCACAGTCTCAGAACAGAATAGAAATGCTTAATTTATCCTGGACCAGGGAGCTGCTAAGAGAACTGGAGTTGCCCCAGGCTGCACCAGCAGATGGCTCTCTCTATCACATGTGGGCTTGGGCACTGGCCACCATGTTATCCTTGGCTGCAACCCTATGCCACCTAACCTGCTGGAGGGAAGAGGAGAGAGATGTGCCCAGGAGTGAGGATGAGGCAGGGGAGAAGGGTGTTTCAGAGGAAGCAGATCATCCCCATTTTCAAATACGATTTAGAAAGTCCTCAGGGAGCCTTGAGACCAAAGCTTTAGCTCCACAGTCATCTGTAAAGCCTTCCCCCCTTTTCTCTGGGGCCGAAGTATCTCGATTTTTCACATTGAATCCCCTGTCAGAAAAACTGGGAAGTGACAAGCGCCATGGCAAGAGAAATCAATATGCATTGGATTTTATAGGCATCTGTTCACCTGGTTGGTGAAGTTATACCGCACACAGATGTAAGAGGAACTATCCATGCTATTAGTCCAATTCTTAATCTACTTCATGGCCATCTTATCGTATAGGAAAAGAGCTTCTTTCTCACCATAAATAATGAAACAGAAGGTGGGCATGAAAATACAGCATACATGTTTATAGCGTTTAGAATCTTCTTTGGAATTGGAACCTTTTGTAAAATGCAATATACAATCTGATCTTACTGTCACAGTTTTCATTTTGTTTCGAAGAATGCTTTAAAAGAATCCTAGCTTTCATTTTGGAGAGCCTCAAGCCATCACTGGCCATCATCACCGTAGATTTGGAGATCAGGAGCTTGGAAAATAAGGTCTTTTTATTGAATAAAGAGGTCCTTGTTTCTTTTATTTTCTTGAAGTATTTAAGCCCCACGAAGTGAACCAGATTCATCATGCAAAAAAATTACCACACTCAGTGCCATCCAGTCAGCTTTGACACAGAAGGACTCCACAGGACAGAGGAGAGCTGCCCCTGTGTATTTTCCAGACTGTAAATCTTTACAGAAGGAGAAGGCCTCATCTTCCTGCAGAGGAGCTGCTCGTGGTTTTGAACTGCTGAATTTTCAGTTCGCAGCCAGCATGTCACTTACTATCTGCCAGAGCTACTGGTATTATTGAGGGAAGTACCAAAACCACGAGCAAATCCACTGCCATGATGATTGATCCTGATGCAGCATTTCTGAGGCAGTATATTTTTCTAGGTACAGACAGCCTCAACTTTTTCCTTAGGAACCTCCGTAGGTTTTGAACTGCGGACCTGGACAATAGTAGTCCAACTGGAACACAACAACACCATCAAGGATTCGATTGATGTACTGAGTTCTGAAATTGGACCAAATATACTATGGGAATAATCTTTTAAATAATTAAATTAAGCCTTTATAACTTTAGCTAGTCTTTGCAGAATGATTTCAAGTAATTTCTTTCCAAGAAAATATTCATTACTACTTTTGTCTTGAAGAGAGGCTTTGAGGTAGCCATGGCTATGGAATTTGATGGCTTCTCTTTAGATGCCATGGAAACGGAGACACCAGCAATTGCCGGTGGGTATATAGAAAAGTTTAGGAGATAGGGGCTGCTATTTGAATTTGGATCTCTTTGGACTCCCCTCCACTCACTGATGAGAATTCTTTGCACGGAAACTACTAAAACCAAACCCAGTCTCGTGCTTGTGGACTCTGACGCCCCAAGACCCTAGAGAGCAGAGGAGAATGTCTCCAGTCTTAAATACTCGATATGGGTGAAGTAAGCTGCATCTTGTTCCAGAGAAGCCTCTGCTGGTGTGAACCACTGACCTTGTGGTTTGGAGTCCAATGTGTAGCCCACTATTCTGCCAGGGCTCCGTTATTGAAGCCAAAGTGATATTGATATATTGCTAGTTCTTGTCCCCCATGTTTCCTTGCATTACGTTATATGTATTAGAAAAAAAATTGATGACTAAATCAAACCTCATTGCCCTCAAGTTGATTGAGACTCAGAAGACAGAGGAGCAATGCTTGTGGGGCTGTAAAGCACCTAAGTGTTATGGGAGCAGACTGCCACACCTTTCTCTGATTCTCCCACTTGTCAGTTTACAGCTGAGCACTTAACTATGGCACCACCACCGCTCTTTGAGGTCCCTCTAGCATACTGAAATTCAGTCTCTCAGAGTCTCTTAAATCCATCTTTAAAACTCCCTTGAAGGTAAAACCGGACTCATTGCCATCGAGCCGGTTCCGGCCCACAACGACCCAGTAGGGCAGAGCAGACTGCAGTGTGCGTTTCTGAGACTGTACATATTTACAGCTCAGAAAGCCTCATCTCTCTCCCTCAGAGCAGCTGCTGATTTAGGCAAAACGGTGGCCAGTAGTTTGACGAGTAACCCACTGAACCACCGGGATTCCTTCTGAAGGTAAAACACAAAGCCAAAAACCTCATCGTTTCAGTTATCTAGTGCAGAGAGGACGCTTCTGTCTGTTCTGTGGTCTTCCATCGGCCTATGCAGAACTCCCCACCCTTGCCTTCCTGTTTTGTGTCCAGGATGGTGACTTGACTAAGGCCCTCGCAGGGGGCCCATGCCCTCTCATTTCTGCACAGATCTGCCCATAAGGAAACCAGGAGAGTCTTAGTGGGGAAGGGAGGTCACAAAGGAGACAAAGGACTGTTCACTCTGAGTTCTTTCGCTAGTTGGAAGTGAAAGCACTCTCCAGTGGGCTGCTGACTTGCCTTCTCTCTGCTCTACCTAGGACACTCTCCCTTCTGTTACCAGACCTAGGGGCCAAGGAGAGCTCAACTGCCTCCATGAGGGAGCCAGAACCCTATGCTGTGGTTTCCTACACCTTGCCCAACATGAATAAGTGGTTCCGGTCAAACATTCTCCTCCTCCTACAGGCATGAAGAAGGTCATCTGCCTTCATGAGGAAAGCATGAGTGTTCTTGCTGTGGTGAGGACCCACAGAGGTGGTCCCAGGGCTGGTTTAATTGCCTTAGGCTTAACTTTGCCTGCAAACAAATGGAAGGTGGATCCAGGAAGGTGTTATTGCCATCTCCCTACACCAGTCATCTTGTTGATTCCATTCACAAAGACCAAAGTCAGTGGCACCCAGCCACCCTTCTTTGTGGTGCACTCATGGTCCATCACACTCTTGTATCCTCATTTACATATAAACACCCAAACACAGACACATCTCTTGGAGGCCAACATTGTCCCCTACCTCACTTCCATCCGGGACATTGTACAGAGTTTGAGACCAGGGAGAGAAGTCATTAGGGATTGTCCGTCTTGAATTCCGACTACCAGGAAGGTCATCCATGATCAACAGGCTTCAGTGGAGCTTCTGGATAAAGACAGACTAGGAAGGAAGGCTTGGTGATATAGTTTTAAGAATTACCTCGTGGGAATCTTAGAATCCTAATAAAATATTGTCTGTGTAGTGAATTCAAAAGAAGATACTTTTGCTGAAAATGCAGAAGAAATGAATGACAATCTCTAGTTTGAAAAGCATGTAAGGAACATAATGAATTTGTTCATCCCATGTGTGTGGACTTGATCATCCAGACTACCATGAAAATGGAGCAAAATAGGGGCTGCTCTTCTTCGATATATATGGGGTAGAGAGGAGTTGGAGCAAGTTGATGGTAACTATCAACAACTGCAGCAGGGGTCATGAGGCAAAGGTTAGCCTCAGACAGTATACTGAGCAAAGACCCAGAAATCAGGGGGCTGGTTGGATGCTTTTGAAGTCAAGCAAGCAAGTCTGAGCCAGTTGGACTCCTGTCATCAGGGACACCACTGGATCCTCGGCATCAGGCTGAAGCTCTCTGTCTGTCATGCTTTGATTTTATTTTTTTTAGTGACCACAGGATGGTATCTGCAGAAGTTAAAACATAGTTCACAAGAAAATGCATTGAATCTGAAGTTAATGGTAAGGGGAGGTGATATTGCTGAGCTAGAAGTGCCAGGCATATAATGGAGGAATCATTTTCTTTTGCCCCAAACAGCTAGCTTAGCTGATCCCATACCAAAATAGCTTACTCATTAGTATGGCCACTCTTTGTCAATGGGTGTTTTTCTGTCTTTGATGTGGAATGTCTGAGGTCTTTCTCTTGGCATGAACACAGCATAGCATAGATACAGTGAGAATGCAGACGTGGCAGGGACCTTGCTGAGTGACATGACATGAAGCAGTGCTTGAAAGGCCCAATTCTTTAACAAGTTCATGAGATTTACATATGGAAAAACACATCCAAGAAAATACATCTGATGACAAGGAGAGGACTCTAAGAAATGTCAAGCCACATGCTTGCAAAAGATCAGATCCCTACTTATGATAAGATTATACCTCCCTAGTAAGAATGGTGTTAATTATTAGCTATAAAGGAGAGAGAGAGAGAGAGAGAGAGAGAGAGAGAGAGAGAGAGAGAGAGAGAGACCCAGTCCAAAAACTCTCTGTGGTTGATGGACATATCTTTTTTGTAGGAGTGCAAAGCTGGGACTTATAGGTCCCTGAATGGGAAAGATACAGCCATTCATCAAGGCAGTTCTGTCTGTATCTTCATATGTCTGCTCTTCCAAAGGGGCTGTATTAGTCACATAATGTATTATCTATTTGACTTAAGAGCGAAGGGGTGGAGTTTAGCCTGTCAATAGAATCTCAGCTTGATGCCCAAGTTTAGAGGCACAAGGGAGATAAAATAGCTCTGAAGTGGGACATGTGCTCACTTCCTGAAAAATGCTTCCTTAAAAAGACAGCACTACACTGAAAGAATCCTTGTGCTGGGAGCTGGAGGAGGCAAGGGGAGACCCTTGCCATTGCTGAGATACTTCTACTGCCACTGGGTCCACAAGACTTTTCACCCACTGGCCTGTGATCTTACTTCATCTGGCATTATTGCATGTGTTCCATGAATCTGAAGAGAATTTTAAAAATTGGTATTGGACATTTGGGCTTATATCACTCTAGAGACTTAATCTGGACTGGGCTGGGATGTTTTCTGAATATGCAATTGCTCTTGCATATAAAGCTCTTTCTTATACACATAAGTGTCTACAAATTTGTTTCTTTAGGCTACCTGGACTAACACAGGGACCAGCAAGATATTGTCTAAGATAACTTCTTAGAAAAAATGGGGTTGGGATGCCTTTACAGTATTTCACCTGAAGTGAATAATATACACTTTGTCCAAACTGATACACACACACACAAACATATACTTCTGTGACAAGTAAAGCTACTGGTTTAAACTACTTAGTTATTTTATGTGAAATAAATTTTATTTTGCCTTTTGTTTAGCTGGAACACTTTATTATTGATGAATTCACTATGGGCACCATCCATGTGAACTCACTGATGGACATGGTTGGATTCTAAAGACTCAATCATGGTGAAATGTAAAAATGGAGGCCAACCGCATCAATGCGTAAAGTGGAGGATGGCTTCATCATTGCCTGACTGTTGAAGGACTCAGAATCAAGGTCCTTCCATGACCAAACATAAGCATTATGTGTGGGCGCATCACTCTCACCTAGCACCTCAAGGTTCAGTTCATTATTGCCACACATAGATTGTTCATGTGGAAACAGGTCAGAGAGTAGATTTTTTAACTTATTCTCATAAAGGTTAGATACAAGGTAAGTGAGAGATCACTGATAAGTGAGGAGTAAATATGAATCCACATGTATATTGTTTCTATAGACCCACTCCTCACTCTCCTGTTACCTGACATTTTACGCAAAGATGACCTGCAGGAACCCTGTTGGCACATTGTTTAAGTCAGCGATTTTGGTTGCTGTCTGGAAGACAGTTGTTTCAAAATCACGAGCTGCTCTGTGGGAGAAATATATAGTGATGGGCTTTTGTAAATTGTATAGGCTTTGAAATCTTATGAAGGCATTCTACCCTGGTCTATCAGGCTGCTTAGCGGCAGGATTGAGTTGATGGAAACAAGTGTAGACAGAAATAAGAAAGTGAGCACAAATGAGGGAAAACAGAGGTCCATTTGAGGATCGCTATGGAACCAAGCCACATGGGATTTACGAAGCTGAGGCCAGGCCAATCCTTTACTCCAGAGCCAACACAACAGACAGAGCGAGATGCTTTTCCTTGCTGCCAGCATCCTGAATGAGAACTTCTGGGTTCCTGAACCCATTAGAAAATGCGTGCTTATTCTTTAAAGTCACCACTTGGTATTTTTGCTGCAAAGGCAGTAAGAGACTGAGGCCGGGTCATTCTCATATGCCCATGCACATCAGAGACCAAGGAGACTCTGGGATTAAGAACGCTGCTCTTTGTTAGGCCCTGCTGGTCAATCACACCAATCTTTTGTGCAAGGGCTCAGGTGGAGCAGCTGGGGAAGACGTGCACCAATTTCCCTCCTGGCCCATCAGAGCAGAAGTGCCAAAGAGGCACATCAGCTTGGACTCTCATGACCTAGGAAGACACAAAGCTTCCTGACTGGTGAGACCAACCTGTTGACCTGTGATCTCATGGTTTTAAATGAAGCCCATGTTCAAGTTTAAAAAGTGTTTCTTATGATATCTGGAAGCTCCCCAAGCTTCTCAAGCCTTTGTGTGTATATTAAATCAGAGTGGTTTCCAGTCCTGGCTGGGAGTCGGGGGATGGAAAACAAGGCAGGGAAGGGGTTAAGCAGCTGCGTTGTCTGCAATTTCTCAATCAGCCTCAGGAAGCCTCAGGTCAACTTTGCTCATAAAACTCTGCACAAATATTTCTTTTTCTATCAGAGGAATTCTAATTCTCCACACAGGCCAAGGCCACTCAGATTATTACACATTATTAAAAATTAATTTTTTTAAAAAAAGTCTGGTTCTTGAAATGTACTGGAGAGATGTGTCCAAGTTGGAAATCACGGCAGAAAAAAAATAAAAGGCAAGAAAAGAACATTTCTACATCGTATTAGCAAAAGGAACCTTAGAAAATGGCTCCTTTCATTCTGACAATTGGTAGTCTCTGTTGTTTGATTTTCCTCTTTTCTGAAATAGTTCAGTTATTAGGATGGACCTTAAAAGCAACCAGTCTCTCCTCTCTGAAGTTTTTTGACTGTCTTCAAGGAGCACAGAACCCTGTTGCTCCAGGTCCGATGCCTTCATGTTTGAGTCTGACAAAATTTTCAGGGGTCTGTGTGAACCCACTGGACCTTAGATCTGTGTGCCTTAGACCTCCCAGATGCTCATTCTGCATGGCCTTCTGCATCCAGCCGCTATCACGTCACTAAAATGTAGGCCGCATCAAGGCCTCAGACTCGCCATTGAAGAAAACGACCCACAAATATTACGTGGTCTTTTTCCTCCTCCACTACCATATGTAAGTACAATGAAATCTAATGAATACTGCTGTGTGGATGGACCTGCATGTATGTGCTTGTGTATATTTTTAATATTCTCACCCCTGCTTACTTAAAGAAGACATGAGTTGTTTCCAGCTAACTAAATATGCAGAGGATTCTATACATGGCAGATCTAAAATCTATGGCAGATATGTGACATGATATTTAATATGATCCGTAACAGAACACTCTTCCAGGGAGTCAATTCTGACTCAGAGTTGCCCTGCAGGTCATAGTAGAACTGCCCCTGTGAGTTTCAGAGACTCTGGCTCTTTACGGGAGTAGAAAGGCTCATATCTGTCTCATGGAGGGGCTGATGGTTTTGAACTGCTGAACTCATGATTAGCAGACCAACATGTGTCCCACTATACCACTAGAGGTGCCCTCACGGGGACAGGTCCAAGGGGCACAAACAGCCAAGTGGTCATCTGACAACCCAAACACTGACACTTTTAAGTTCAGACAGAGGCACCTGCAAAGGAAAGAATGATTGTCTGCTTCCCCAACTTCAGTCACTGACCACCTTATAGAGCACATTTCTATTCTAACACACTTCAAGTATGCATCAGTTGGAATCAACTGGATGACAACTGGTTTGAATTGGCGCCATTTTTAGATGTTACGATTAGGATTAGCATGTGGCCGACCCAAGCCGTGGTATTTGTGTACAGCCTCATGTGCTCATGAAAGTTGGACACTGAATAAAAATGACCTAAGAAGAATGGATGTATTTGAATTGTGTTGCTAGAGAAGAATATTGAGGGTTCCATGGACTACCAAAAGAACAGATGAGTTTTAGAAGAAAAGCAGTCAGAATGTTTCTTAGAAACAAGGATGGTGAGCCTTCATCCCATGCATGTTGGACATATCGTCAGGAGAGACCAATCCTTGGAGAAGGATAAAATGAGAGAGTGGAGAGGCAATGGAAAAGAAGGCCCTCAACAAGGTGGATTGACACAGTGGCTGAGGGTTGAAAATGAACATCTGCTATACAGAGGATAATGATCTCCTGTCTGCATGGACACTCTCACCAAGTCCCCTGCTAGACCTCACCCTATAAGTTGAGATCCCCTTTACTTGAAGTTTGTGATTCCAGTGGATTATCCAACCTAAGAAACTGAAGCAAAAAGTGAAGGTAAGAAGGGCCAATTGTCCCCAGGATGCTTGGTCTCAGGGAACTGGTATGAGGGAAAAGGACCTGTGAGGAGCAGCTGAGAACTGAACTGATCAGGGAAAAAACACAAAGATTCCTCCGGAATAACATTTGAATATTTCTACAGGATAATATTTGAATTGGGATGGGCGGTAATCAGTGACCTTAGCTTCCCTGACTAATTTGGATACACACATAATCAAGGCAGAAATTATTTGTTTAGCTGTATTTCAATCTGAGGTTAAAGTGTGCAACAGAAGTGAGAAAGGGAAGGAATAAAGGGAAAAGAAACAAAGAAAAAATATATACCAGCACTATTTTAGGGTTTTATATTTGTGATTTATTTCATCCCAATAACACCATTATAGACTTGTTAGTATTGTTGCCCATTTACAAAGAGGAGAGCTGATTTCAGAGGGTCAGGAGGTGCTCCTGGAGATGCTCTTGGGTTCATCTTTACGGGAAGGGCCATGCAGTGAACTTCAGCATCACTGGTCACCTATTAAGTGACTGAGTAAACTGCCTGTAACTTTGATGAGCATCAGATATTACAATACTTATATCAATCTGCAGTGAGAAAAATTGCTGTTTTAGAGCTCACCTTTTAAAAGAATCTTTGTAAAATTATAAATGTCATTGGTGATGGAAACCCAATACAACCCTTAGATTTAGAGCCACCTAGCACTGCGTCATAGCTTTTCCTTCACATTTTTTTAGAATGAAGTTCTCATTAGGAATCCTGCGCTCCTGGTGGGTCTCATGGCTCATTTTATGTAGTTTTATTTTTAATGACACTGTATGATAGATAGTTCAAGGTCTCTCTCTCTCTCTCTCTCTCTCTCTCTCTCTTTCTCTCTCTCTCTCTCTCGCTCTCTCTGAACTATACTAAAGGGGATGAAAGAATTTTATGAGGGAAATAAGAGATAAAGTAATTTCTAGAGGCAAATTTTCTGGCAATTTTTACTACCCACACATCCATCCATCTATTCACCCAAACATCCATCTCCTGTCTTCCATTTTTCATTCATCCATCTACCTATTCAAGTCTTTCCATCCATTCATGCATGCATCCATCCACCCAGACACTCATCCATCCATTACTGTCCTTCAATTCCCCATTCTGTCCATCCATTCATGTTTCCATCTATCCATCTGCTCAGTCATCCATCTTTTCACCCACATCTATCAATGGATATTATGGATTAAGTGTTAAGGACCACCCTGCTTCTTAACTTGGATATATTGATGAACAAAACAGGCAACATTTCATATACCTGGTCACAATCCATATCCCAAATGGAAGCCCAGGACTTCATACTTTTCTTGGTATCCTGTGTGTGTTTCCAGAAAATATTGCAAGATAAAGTTAAGTTCTAGATTGTATCTATGTAGACAAGCCAAAAAAACCTGATAATTGATAGTACAGTTACTATTGATGTACTGAGATTTCTTTCTGAAATAACAGCCCTGCTTCCACTTTTTTTCCTCTTATTTTCTAAATCATATTAATTTTCTAGGTGTTTTAATATTTTTTAAGAATCTAAATTGACTTTCCTGTAAAACAACAGTATTCAAAATTGAAATGATGTTTTAATTTGGAATTTGAATGATTTTATTTTGAGTGGAAATAGCTACTGTGCATGATCAAATGTATTACCATGAATAGCTCATTGGAAGAAATGGAACTTGGTATCATTCTGAGCCTGCAGGACAGGGAAAGATGGGGCATTCACATTTGTGGTCTTACAGAGATTTGATATGAATTGGAAGAGGTATTTTGATAGCTCAGTGCTTAAAGTACTCAGCTACTGACCAAAAGGTTGACACATTGAATTTACAAATCACTCAATGGGAGAAAGATGCCATATTCTGTTTCCATAGTGACTGATTGCTTTGGAAATGATATATGCAATTCTATTCTGTCCTTCAGAGTCATTATGAGTCAGAACAGACTTACTGGTGGTGGGTTTATGTCCTTTAATTTAGTTTTCTTGCTTATTTAGTAGCACTTGCCTGGACTGCATAGAGGCTACTAAAAGGAAAGGAAGAGTAATTGCATGTTACTTACATCCTAGGTCCACATGGGGAAAGCAGCAACTTAATGCTAGAATTCTCACCTTCTTCGAGAGAGATCTGGGTTCAATTTCTTACCATTGCACACTTCCCATTCATGTCATGGAAGACTTCTGTGTCGAGCAAGTATTTTTGTTGTTTTTGCTTAATTCTTTTATTAGGGGCTCTTACATCTCTTATCACAATTCATACATTGATCCAGTGTGTCAAGCACATCTGCACACATGCTGCCATTGTTTTAAAAGCATTCTCTTCCTGCATGAGCCCGATATCAGCTCCCCATTTCTCCCGCCTCCCTCTCCCACCTGCCCTCCCTCACAAACCCTTGTTAAGTTATTGATTATTATTTTCATATTTATATCATTCTCCACTGCCCCACACCCACATTTCAGTTGTTCATCCCCCTGGGAGGGGGTTATAGTCGATCCTTGTGATTGATTCCCCCTTTCTCCTCAACCCTTCTCTAATCCTCCTGGTATTTCTACTCTCATTGTTGTCCCTGAGAGGTTTATATATTTTGGAATTCTTGTGGTGTTTCCTGTAATCTGTAGCAGTGTGCATGTCCTGCTCTAATCTGATTTGTAAAGTAGAATTGAGGTTATGATAGTGAAGGAATAGAAGCACCAAAGAACTAGAGGAAAGTTGTGTAAGTCATCAGTGCTATACTATAATCTGAGGGTTCATCTATTCCCTGTGACCTCTCTGGGAGATGTCCAATTCTACAGATAGGCATTGGGTCTCCACTCTATGCCACCACACACCCCACCCCCCAATTCACATTGGGTATGAGTTTGTTCTCAGTTAATACCTGTTCCCATCAACACCTCCTGATCACACTGGGTGATGTGCTTCCTCCATGTGGACTTTGTTTCTTCTCAGGTAGATGGTCGCCTGTTTATCTTCAAGCCTTTAAGACCCCAGATACTATATCTATTGATAGCTGGGCACCATCAGTTTTCTTCACCACATTTGCTTATATACCCATTTTGTCTTCAGTGATCATATAAGGAAGGTGATCATCATAGGAGGTCAGATTGTTAGACTAAAGTGTTCTTATGTTAGAGAGTCCTTAAGGTGAGACTCATTATTCATCTTCAATCTTAATTCTTAACATATAGATGTGAGTATGTAGTTATATTCCTTTCTCATTATATATGTATTTAAATATGTACATGCCTGTATTTAAGCTTCAACAAATGTCTTCTGATATTTTCCTCAATTTCCTTTTACTTTCCTCTTCTCTTACATTATGTTCAGTCTGCATTCATTTTAGTATTTCCTTGCTACAACCTTGCCGTTGATTAAGCCCAAGTAGGCATCCTATGCCCATCTTTTCATTGATTTAGCTCACATGTTGTCCCCATGTCCCTGGGTTGGTTTCCTACCCCCCCTCCTTTCTCCTACATCCCTTTCTCTCATATCACATTATCTTCATCTCCAAATTGTTGATCCCACCTACCCTATCTACGTATACATGCAGCGATACTAATAAGCACAAAAGCTGTGCAAAGCCAAATGAAACAATAAAGGAGATTAAAACCAACAAAACAATAACAACAGCAACAAAACAAAAGCAAAAAAAATGATGAAAAGAAAGCTACTGCAGAAAATGGATAAGCCTATAAATAGTTCAAGGTTTGTCCGTTGGCCTTTATGAGTGTTTTCCAGTCAAATCTGAAGGAGTGCCACACTTTGTCTTCAAAATCTATTTGTTATATTCCCCGGAGCTTACATCACTTTGCTCCCCTTGCTGCTCTGTTGCATGCCCGTAGTGCTTCATTCCAACATCATGGGGTAGATTGTGCACAATTCCCATGCTGTGTCTCCAGTGTTGTCCCCCCATAGTGCTAGGATTTATTGAGGGATGCTATGCCTTGTGGTGGGGCTGACCCTATGATCCTCTTTGTGTGTTGTCTGCTCTGAGAAGGAACATTGTTCTCAGGGCTAGGAGGGTCCAGATGTCCTCCCCTTCCTCTGCATCTCTTTTCATTTCTCCTATGAGCTCTAATCAGATGATATCCTCTGAAGTGCATTCTTCTGGGGGAGGGGGTGTCCATATAGCTGGGATTAGGGCCACTCCCCTAGATCTCAATTTGTTCCCTGATACATGCCAGAATCACGTCTTGGTGTATGGACATGATGCCTGGCCTCTCTCTCTGTCCTGCAGAAATACAAACAATTCCCTCCCCTTTCTTGGATCACTGCCCTGCTGCCCCCTACCCATGTCTTTTTCCCTTCTTATTTCCCCCTCCTATTTAGTTGGCTGCCATATGTATCCCTGTACTGGGTCTGGCCCCTTCCACAGTAGCTGGACCTCACCCCAGTAATAGATGCATGTAGTAGCTTTTCCCCTATGCCACATTTTTAAAAGCTTACCTCAGTGGACTCATGTCGTCCTTGTCATTTTGTGCTTGATTTATTTCACTTAGCATAATTTCCTCCAGTTCTCCCCATGTGGCAATATGCCTCATGCATTGATAGCTGCTTTTTAGGTCGGCATAGTACTCCATTGTATCTATGTACCACAGTTTTTTGAGCTATTCGTCTATTGGTGGAAATTTTGGTTGTTCACAACTCCTTACAATTGTGAACTATGCCGTGATGAACACTAGAGCACAGCTATCTGGCTGTGGGTTTCTTTCCCCCTCTTCTGGGTATGTGGCCAGTAGGAGGAATTGCTGGGTCATATAGTAACTCAATTTTCATCTCTTTTAAAAATTGCCAAATCGGTTTCCATAATGGCTTACATACCTATAGGTCCACCAGCAGTGGACGAGTTCCTATATCACCACGGCCACTCCAACACTTGTTGCTTTCTGATTTTTTGAATTGGGCTATCTTTGAGAGTGTTAGGTGGTATCTCATAGTTTTAATTTGCATTTTTCTTATGTCTTTGATCAGAAACATTGTCTAATATATTTATTGGCCATTCAGATTTCTATCCTTGTGAAACTTCTGTTCAGGTCCTTTGTCCACCTCTTTAGCAGGTATCTATTTATTTATTTATTTATTTTTATTGTAAACTTACAAATTATTGTAGATTTTAGTAATAATGCCTTTGTCTGATGTGTCTTTGCTAAAGGTATTTTCCCCGTCTGTGGACTATCTTACTACTCTCTTGGTGAATTCTTTCAATGTACACAGGTGTTTCATCTTCAGTATACAATTGTCAATTTGTGACTACTCTGTATTTGCAGCTCCTTTCCTATTTCTGGCAGCCTAAGGCATTCCTTGTGCTAAGGTTCTCAGGTTTGTACTAATTCCATCACTAATAGTCCTAATGGTTTGGTACCTCAAGGTGTGAGATCCACCTTGAATTTATTCTTGTGCGTGGAGATATCCATCTTTTCCCCTAGCCTCAGTTATTGAAGAGGACAACTGAGCAAATCTTAATAGAGCAGCCAGAGGAAAGAACACTTGGAGAGAAAGACCCCTCCCAAAAAGGCCTGGTGGTCTTTTTATGAAAACCAACCAGTGAAAATCCTGTGTATAATCATGGTTTGATCCCAAACTGATTGTGATGGGAGGTACATTCCTGGGTAGTGTTTCATTCCATTTATACATAACATCACCATGAGCTGGCAGCTTTCCCAACAGCAGCAAACAACAACAACATGATGAGGGACTTGAGAATAAACCATTGGAGCAGACCACTAGGCTCCTCTTATGAAATTCCTTCATTTTACCTGGTACGGCTCTGTGAGGAGATCATAACAACTGTTTACCTCTCACCATTACCATCAGTGTCATGGGTTCTCCCTGTAAGAAAGGTAGCCACTCAGTCTTCAGGATTCTACTTAGGCTTCAGAAATATACTGCTCCTGTATTCATGATAGCAAATCTCCTATTGGGGAAGTCAAAAGAGGGTTCCCAATTCCCTGCACCTCATCACTAGCCTCAATCCAGCCAGAAGCTTTTTGGGTGGTCTAGATCCTGACTGCTCATGGAAAAGCCCTTGTGGTCACTTCACAAGACATCCAGGGCTGATCAGGTGATCAGAAACCCAGACAAGTGTGTACACGGTTTGACACTGGTTGTTCTGAACTTGGATTACTTCCATTGCCTATATAGAATGGATGCTATATCATAAACTTATCAATGTCTCAATCTGAGGTTAACAGAGTCCTTCCACTTACATTGGTGCAATGAGATGCTTAATTTTGAAGTAAAAATGTCACCTGGACCCATATTGAATTAAAGAGTCTCTACTCAAGCTCAGGTGCACCTACCAGAAGTCAATCACAAGGAACCAGAGTCCCCCACCCCCACCCCATAGTCCCAGAATGAAGATCTTAACTCCAAGAACTCAGAGACTTATAAGGCCCTTCTCATTTGGCATTGTGGGTGTGCAAGGTTCCAGTCACTAACCCAGCAGGGCTCTGAAGAGAGAGTTGCCTCCTCCTCCACATCATCTCATCCCATTTCCCTGAAGATCCTGAAACACCTTCCAAGTCTCAGTTCCTGTTCCTGAGAGCGCTGCTCAGAGATGGCTTGCAGGCAGCTACTGGCTTCTTCTCAGTAGTTGCTGGGAGAAAGCAATCACTCAGGGCACCGGTTTGTAAAATGAATTTGCAATGTGCTGCCCACAGACACTCCATGATGGTAGTGAATGAATGAAAGGAACCCTGACATGTGTGGCTCTTTGTGGTTTGCATGCAGGGACCCATTAACTTGGTCCTCTTTCCACTGGCCCGCTCACACTCATTGAGAACCAATCAATATTTCATCTCCACAGCATCTCGACTGTGGATGTCTGGGCCCATTGTGGGCCTGCTGATAATAGTGTCTTTATTCCAGTCAGCTTGTAGGAACAAGGAGATAAAGAAAAGGGAAGAGAATTATAGCAGGTGCTCATGAAACGATTGTAAATGTTATAGGCAGACAGCAAGTGGGAGGAATCAGAGGCGAGCTACAAAAAGTGATAAGGAAAACAAAAGCGTAGACTTTTTCTTCAAATTCTCTGACCATACTAAAAATCTCAGCTGTTGTCAATCCTTTGAAGATGATGCTTCTGCTGAAGACTAGTTTTAATCAGACGAGAATTCACAGACAGTTAATTTTCTTATATTCTGCGTAAGTAAAATGTTGTCCATATAGGTAAGAATGCATTATACTCTTCATTCTCCTGTTCACCTTGTTGCCCCAAGCTCCACTTATCTGTGCTGCTTTTAGTTGCCTTCAAGCTGCCTTCGTCTCAGAGTGGGTCCATGCACACTGGAAGGAAGTACTGTCTAGTGCTTGTGATTATTGCAGATCGGACTTTGGCTGATTTCCACAGTGGATCTCTTGGTGTTTCTGCCTTCATCTATCTCAGTCTGAAAATGTCACTGGAACCTATTTAGCATCACAGTAACACACAAGCTTCCACTGAGAGGTGGGGGGTGGTGATGCATGAACTGCATTGACTCCTTCAAGAACCCTGGCTTCCTTCATGGAAGGTGAGAATTCTGCCATGGGATGGCTACAGTCTCATCCAATTTCTTTACCTTGACACTAAACTCAAAGTACCGACTCCCCATCTCCCCTTGATTTCCTCACTCAATTTCAAAGGGCTTCCCCCATGAATTCCTTTTGTTCTCTCTCAGGACCCAGTGTCAGCAGCAGCTGTGGAACTGGAAAAAAGCACACGTTTTAGCACACCACGGGGTGGATGCTCTCCAGGGGAACTTAAATGGTCAGTGGTATGTTTAAGACAAACCCAGTCTTGCCCCCAACCTGGGTAACTGTGTTGGGGCCCTCTTCCAACACCCAGAAAGATGGATGCTACTGGGGTCCCCAGTTTACAAGTTAGTATGTGAAGGCATGGGGTCATGGTTACTCACCCATGGCAGGGTATGTGGGGCCTGAATTTGAACCATTGGACTCCAGAGTCCAGGATTTTATAAACAGCCATGCTATAAGACGGATCCCTACACCGTCCCCAAGTTCTTTTTGTTAGGGCACATCCTCTCTCTTTGAAACCAGAGGAGTCACTGCTTGATGTGAAAGAGAGAGAGGTTACCGGGGAGGGAACAAAGAGGCGGGTCCTTCATTGGGAAGAGCCCTCCACATCGGAGACCGGAGCACTCCACCTTTGTGCTGAACCTAGTGCTGTGGTCACCAAGGAGCAGCAGCGAGGTATCGTATATTCACCCTGTGGCTGAAACACGAGTGCTTCGCTAGTGAAGAGGGTGCAGTCATTGTTGTTAGGTGTCACCAAGTTGACTCTGACCTCTAATGACCCTATGCACAACAGAAAAAAATGCCGCAGGCCCCTGCAACATCCTCGCAATTGTCCCTACGCCTGAGTCCATGAAAGCAGCCACTGTGCCGGTCCAGCTATGGAGGGCCTTCCTCTTTTTTCACTCCAGGTGTCACAATGCTTAAATACCCCAAGAAGGCATTTTACCCTTTTCCCTCCACATGCTCGATTTAGGTAATCGATTCCAATGCATTCCAGATCAATGCCTCCAACCTACATTGTGACATTTCAAGGTGAGTTTGAAAGAAAAAAAGAAGATCATTGCCTCTCCATATCACAACCTCCTGCACGTCTGCTAAACTAAAGTGCGCCGCTCTTCAGCCTCTAGGAAGTGTGCTTCCCCTCCAAGTTAAGGCAGAGGCGACCTCCATGGAATCAGGGAGCGTGACTCCTCTTGCTCCTTGGAACAGCACTTTGTGAAAAAGCCCTTTATGTGGGGATCCTGTTTTGAGGACTCTTGCGTAAGTCAGTCCTTACAAAGGTCGCATGTCTCTCTGTCTTTAGTTTTCATTATGGTCACCTTCCATTATCGATATCTTTCTTTAGGAATGAAATCCGGATTTGCTTTGGGGTTTGGAAGCCTTAAATATAAACTTACAGATATGTTAATAGATCCAAACCCACTGCGTTCAAGTCAATGGTGAACATCCTGCCATTCTCACTCCTAGCGACCATATGTACAATAGAACAGACATGGCCCCATTCAGCACCATATTCCTGTCCCTATAATTTAGTTCAAATAGAAGCCACTGTGCCAATTCATCCTGCTAAGAGTCTCCCTATTTTGGTTGTCTTTCTATTTGATCAAAAATGATGTTCTTTGCATGGGCACATCTTTGCACAAGACCTATGTAGAGTGTTGAAGAGCACAGATGTCACTTTGAGGCCTAGGCGTGCCTGACCCAAATAATGATATTTCCAACTGCTTTAGACATGGCTAGAACATTTCTTAAGTCCCCCCCCATCTGTCTCTGTAAGACAGAGATAGGAAACACCACCCACCTCAGACAATATTTGAGAAGGTGAAGTGTGCTGAGTGAGCAAGATGGGTTTGCAATCTTCTATGATACTTCAGAGAGCAATATTTTTGGCTTTCTTGAGCCATTCAGTCTGTGAAAACTATCAACTCTGTCTTTGTAGGGTGAAAACTGTTGTGTATATAACATGTAGGCAAAGGGGTGTGTCTGGACTCCAATCAAACTGTATTTATGGGTCCAAATGTGAATTTCTTACGCTTTCAATGTGTCATGAAATATTCGTGCTCTGTGTTTTTGTCCAACTGCTTAAAAAATGTAAAAACCATTCTGAGCCTGGGGACCTGATAAAAACAGTCCAAATATGAAACTTGAGCCAAGTCTCACAGCTGTAGATCCCTGGCTAAGGACATTTGCCTGGAATTTATTTATATTAGTTACTTAAATTATTACTTCTATTGTCCGAAAGAGAAAAAGTAAAAGAATGCATGACCTAAATATTTTTAACTTTTCCTCATGATTGATTATTTTTAATTCTCTTCTTTACTCTTTTCTGTATGGTCTGAGTTTCTCTAAATTAAATATGGCACAGTTAATCGTTTTATAATTTATAACAAACAAAATTCAAAATTGATGTAGACCAAGACAACAAACACCCTGATGGGGTGGAAAAATAAGAGGGGACCCCCAACTTCAACAAGACAGATCGAGCCTCCATTCTGATCGCAAGGAGAGAAGGTTTAGCATGCAAGGGAAACAGCTCAGACACTAAAAGCAAATAATGCCGGGGCTGCAGCCCAGGAGCCCCACTTCCTCTGGTGGTTGAACAAAAAATATTTATTCTGCTAATGGGCCTTGTCACATGAATGCAGGAAGAAGCAGAGGCCTTGGCAGAAAGTCTTGTGCTCTTAATCATGTGTTGAAATTTATATTTTTGAACTAAGGGAAAGTAAAGTACTGCAGCCTTCAGTATGGGCTGCAACTCCATGTCAAGAAAACGAAATCCCCACAGCTAGACAAATAGACAACATTTCATTCCAAGGAGAAAAGATAGAATCTGCCCAGGATCTCATTCTGCTTCTATCCATAACTCAAGCTCATGGAAGTGGCAATCATAAAAGAATGAGTTACACTGCAGAAAGCCACTGCACAAGATCACTCTCTAAAGTGTGAAAAAACAAAGAGGCCACTTTGAGAGTTCATGTCGGTTGTTCTAAGCCATGGTGTTTTCAGTCCTCTAAAAAGTACGATGAGAGTTGGAAAGTGTGTAAAGAAGACATCAGACGTGGTTTATTTTAATGAAGGTGTCGGTGAAGAATTTATGCTTTAGGCTGTGATCCCCAAAGTCAGCCATCCAAACCACCCGCTGTTCCAAGGGAGGAAGATGTGGCTTTGGATTCCCATAACGAATTCCAGTCGTAGAAACACAGCTGCACTTTTAGCCAGTCCTATTGAGTTGCTATGAGTAAACATCAATTCGGTCGCAGTAAGTTTGGTTTGGGTTTTTGGTGAACTGCTAGAAGAACAAAATATCATAATTGGATAAAAAACTAGAATCAGTCTGATTGCTCCTTAGAACCAAGAATGGGAAGAGCTATCTTGTCATCAGGAGAGACCAGTCCCTGGAGAAGGAGGTCATGCTTGGTACAATTGAGGGTCAACAAAAAACAAGGACACCCCACGGCAAGATGGATTGAATGGGCTCAAATGCGAGGATGAGAGAGGAACTTACAGTTATGATCTGTTTCACTTGAGCTCATGAGAGGGAATGAGCAACATGGACCCGACCAACACACAACCACTGAGGGTCACTGCAAGAGAATATATATGAATACATGATGACAGGATGAGAGGAAAGACTTGAGATGAAAATGTGCTCTTTGTTTCTTTGTTGCTGATTTCAAAGCCTTCATCTCCTGATCTGGGCTTAGTGGTAAAGCTGAGAAACAGATGCATTTAGTACATGTCATTTAAGAGCCACACAACCTTTTGGTTAAGTTAGGGCACCAAACATTTTTTCAATCATTTTATTGGGGGCTCATACATCGTTTTTCACAATATATAAATAAGCATACTCGTCAAGCACCCTCTCATGTTCACTTCTATTATTGTTCTCCAATCATTCACCTTTTCCCTTTAGCCCCTAGTATCGGCTTATCCATTCCTTCCCCTCTTCCCCTGGTCTCTCCTCCCCTCCAACCCTCAATACTTTATACATTGTTATTGTTTTGTCATATCGTACACTGCCCGACCTCTCCCCGAACCCACTCCTTTGATGCCCGTCCTTCAAATAAGAGCTTGTGTATATATCCTTGCTGTTGTCCACCCTTCCAGTATCTCCAATCTAACCATTGGCCCAAAGGGGCCCATCAATCCTGGTTTCCCCATATCTCCAGCTCCCCTCTATGCGAGTGTGACTTCTCTACTCCATCTGGATTTGCAAGATAGAGTTGGGACCATGATGGTTGGGGGATGGGGAGGAAGGCTTCAGGAACTAGAGGAAACTTGTATGCATCATCACTGCCTGGCTGCCCCCCCGACTGGTCTGTCTCCTCCCCATGACTCCTCTGTAAAGGGGTGACCAATTACCCACCAATGGGCCTTAGGTCCCCACCCTGCTCTCCTCCTCCTATGTAATGATGTGATTCTTGTTCTTTGGTGCTCGATATCTGCTCCCTTTGGCCCCTCTTGATCACGCATGCTGGTGTGCTTCCTGAATGTGGACTTTGCTGTTTCTGCGCTGAATGGTGACTCCATTATCTTCAAGTCTTTGAGATTCCAGGCATTCAATCATTTGTTAGCTGGGACCATCGTTTCTTCTACTTTGTTTGCCTTTGTATCCATTTGTCATCAGCGATATCAGGAGTCAATTGGTCCATTGATTTTGATTTTTGTTCTTTGATACCTGATTGTTTCAGCACCTCATGATCGCACAGGTAAGTGATATTCTTTTATTGTGGGTTTTGTTGCTTCTGAGCTAGATGGCTGCTTGTTTGTGCTCAAGCCTTTAAGATCCCGGATGCTCTATCTTTTGATAGCTGGGTCCTTCTGCTTTCTTCACCACCCTTGCTCATGCTCTTACATGTCCTCAATTGGTACATTGGGGATGTGTGCACACAGTGATATATGTTTGTTTTGGTTTTTTTTTTCCACCCCATTTGATGTCTATTGCCTAGACCTTTTACCACTTTCACCACCATCTGACCACGCTGGCTGTTGTGCTTCTTCTGTGTGACTGTGGTCTCTTCTCAGGTAAATGGTCTAATGTTTATCTTCAGGCTTTCAAGACACTTAATATATCCTTTGATGGCTGGGCACCTTCAGCTTTCTTCACCACAATTGTTTGTGCACCCATTTTATTTCAGTGATTGTGTTGGGCCATTGAGCCTCGAAGAATGCGAGATTCATAGAACAAAGCGTTCTTGCATTGAGGGAGCACCAGGGTGAGGGCCCAAGGTCCACCTGCTACCCTAATACTTGGCCTATAGATATGTTCTTAATTTTATTCCCAACTTATAATAGATAGTTGTATCTCTGTACGGACATACCTATATTTAGACCTCTGTAAGTGCCCTTTGCCTTCTAGCTCTTTCCTCTATTTCCCTCCATCTCCCTCCTGTCCCACCATCATGTTCCACCTTCATTGGCATTTCATTGTTTTCTCATAGATTCATTGTCCTTGCTTAATCCTGACCAGACCTCCCATACCCTCCTTTCCATCGATTCCTAACCACTTATTGCTCCCCCAACCCGTCCATGTGTTTGTCCTCCCCCCCTTCCCCTCTCCTCTCTC
>PVJH01019508.1:0-42541 GCA_004026705.1 Nesogale talazaci
TCCACTAGGCGAGCCCAGAGAGGGTCGGCCCTCTGCTTCACCAGGCGAGGGGGCCCAGGAGGGATCCTCGGGGGCAGGTCCTGGTCCTTCTGGGGAGTTCTCTGGACGCCCCACCAGGCCAACTCTCTCCCTCGCTCTCTCTCTGCTCCGCCGACCAGGTGATGTTCACAGAAGAGGACGTGAAGTTCTACCTGGCAGAGCTGGCCTTGGCTCTGGACCACCTGCACGGGCTGGGCATCATCTACCGAGACCTGAAGCCGGAGAAGTGAGTGAGCTCAGGGAGGGAGTGGGCCACTTACTCCTGGTCCCCAAGGCCACCGCTGTAGGTAGTCTCCTGGCCTGGTTACCAGAGCAGAAACTGGGCAAGAGGCGGGATCTCATGCCTACTGCACCCCCTCCCCCCACCACACACACCCCAGAACCTCAGAGGAGAGGTAGCAAACCCTGCCTCCCCACCCCGAAAGGGGCGCAGACTGGCCTCAGCACCTGTCTCACCTGGAGGGGCCCGGAGAGAGAGAGGAGGCAGACTGCTCCCCCAGAGAGTGACAGCCTCAAAACCCACTGCATCGGTGCTGCCTGGTCCTGTCAGGTTGAAATGGACCGGCCCCCAGCTGACAGCCGTGGATTTTTTTGGGTTTATCTGTTCTGGCCGAGGTTAGGGTCTGCCCGCACTGTGCAGAGCAGGCTGGACCCGGGCAGGAAGTCAGCCTGGGCATTGTGCTCCCACAGCCAGGAGATGGGATTCCAGGTCACCCACGTGGACCTGAGACACCACCCCCCCGACATACACACACACAGGGCTTCCGTATGCACCATCTGCCCCAGGCTGAAACCAGGCTACCCAATGGGCACCTGTGAGAGGAAGTGGCCATGCCGTGGGCAGGAGGCAGAAAGGCTGACCTATGGGACACCGGCACCCTCCCCTGGGCAGCCCAGGGGAAGGTTCCTGCGTGGACAACCTGTAGTGGACCTAGTGGGAGCTGAGAGGAGACACCTGGGGCTGCCATGTGCAGGGGTGCTGCAGGAGGGAGCCTCACTCTGCTGGGCGTCTGCCACACTCTGTCTGGAGGTTGGTGTGAGTTTGCCCGTCTAGACAGAGCTGGTGCTCTGGCCCTCAGAGAGCTGCCAGCCTGCTTCGTGGAAGCACATGCGTTTGCTCTGCTGAGGATCATGAAGGGCTGTGTCGTGCGTGCTGCCTGTTTCCAGGGACGGGCTGAGCACCAGGCCAGGCTGCTAGTGGGGGACACGCTAACCGCTGCTTTGCTGCCCCTCCCTCCCGTCCCCAAAGACAGAGCTGCCTGCCCTGCCCCTCTGCGGCCCCACCACGGCTCTGGGGCAGGACAGCCAAAAGGGCCAGCTCCCAGCAGCCACGCCTGTTCTCGGCGCCCTGGCAGGTCAGCACGTCCATGGTAGCCAGGGCTTTCTTCCGCCCTCTCTCTGGGCTTCCTGGCAGACCGTTTGCTGGAAGTCCTGACCAGAGGTCCCGGGAGACCCTTTGGGAGGATGGAGTGTGAACTCTGAAGGCTCCTGATGTTTCCCTCACCCTCTGGGTCTTGGGGGACAGGGCTACGTGTCATGGGAGGGGGTGGCATGGAGCAGGATGCACAGCAGGCATATGCACAGTGGACATAGCTTGGGGGCCCAGGGGCCTGTGAGGCCCTCCCTGTAGTCCCAGGGGTAGGTGTGTGCTCTGGCAGCGCTTGTGAGACCCCCACACTTCCATTATGTGCCCGGAAGCTGGGACGACATCACAGCACAGTCCTGGACATCCAAATAAAGTGACTGGGGCCCAGGGACAAGATGGGCTGGTGGTCGGAGAGCGGACACCGTGCGGATTTCCACCTCAAGTACAGCCTGCCCGGGGTTGTGGGTGCTGACAGCCATAGCAAGCCCAGCCCTGCCACAGCCAGGCTGCCCCGTGCAGGGGGCTGCATGCCCCAGACCACCAGGTACCGGGTGCAGGAAACCACTTCCAGAGCCTCTGGCCTCCACAGTCCCGGCTAACCAGCACCCTCTCAGTGCTGTGCTTCACCCAGGATGACCCCCACCCTTCCGCCCTAGCCCCTGCTGGAGCAGGACCCAGCCCCCTGGACTCCCATAGAAGCCAGGATGGTGGCAGCAGCCCCCTGAAACCCAAGTTAGAAAGTGCCCCAGACGCCCTTGGGTGATACCACAGACCTGGCCCGCCGGCCTGCCTCTGACACGTCTCCTTCTCCCCTCCCTGCAGCATCCTGCTGGATGAAGAGGGGCACATCAAAATCACAGGTGGGTGCTCTGAGCCCACACCCCAGACCCCTGGACTCCCTGCTGCCCACTGCATTACCCTGTGGATGGACGAGCTGTGTGTCCACCATGAGCAATTGGAGATTAAAATGCCCACAAGCTAAATTCCCCACTCCCTCCCCAACCTCTCCTTTCTCCCTTGGACACCTGGACCCCTGAGACCCCCTCCAGGACCCCGTGGCCCTCAGCTACTTCACATTTCTCCCTGGTCATGGGAAGGGCACATGGTGATGGGGTCCACCCGTAAGCATCTGCTGAGCGGCCAGCATCGCCCCAGGCAGGTCCACAGCACCCCCGGGTGGGTGAGGGGGACGTGAGGCACAGCCCTCTTATCCCACCCAGGGCCTTTGGGCCAGTGCGGGTCCCTCCCTGCCGGTAGACCCCCCATTCACAGCTGTCCATCCTCATGACCCCTGCTGGCAGACCCCTTACTCAGTGCTGCCAAGGGTCCCTCAGACGAGAGTCCCATGGGCCGGAACAGCCCCATTTACAGTCCCACTCGATCAGAACCAGCCTGAACCAGACCCCGGTGAAGGTGTGGGCAGACAGGTTCCTTCTGGAAGCTGCTGAGAGAACCCGGCCCCTCCTCATCTCTTGCCCTGCTCTCCTGTGTGGGAGGCACCCGGGGTCACACCAGGCTCCCCACTCTTCAGGGCAATCTCTCCCTCTCATGACCTTAACCCCACGGGGTGCCCCAGAGTAAACTAGGGTGTCCGTAGACCCTGGCCTGGTCACCAACTTAGCCCCCAAGGGCACCCAGACTGCCTGGGGCTGTGGGCCGGCTGCCCCTGAACCAGACCCTGTCCCGGGAAGTCTGCCTGTCCCCCCTCCCCTGGAACCTGAGTCCCATTTGGAGGCCAGCCCTGAAGTCCCTCTGGCGAGAGGGTCCACATTGCTCCCTCGGGGCCCCACCGCCAGCCGTGAAGACAGCCTCCTGTGCTGGCCAAATGCTGCCCCAGCCTGTTGGCGCTGACAATCCGGGCTTGCTATGCCGGCTTTGTGAACGCAGGCTGGCTTCCCCAGCTCCCTAAGGTCAGGGCACCCAGGCTTGCTCACTCACTCACTCCCTCGCTCACTCGGGCGTGGCCTGTGGGCCAGCGGCCCTGGGCAGCAAGGTCTGGAGCCGGCCCTCCCTGGTCTCCCGTCCAGATTTTGGCCTGAGCAAGGAGGCGGTGGACCATGACAAGCGGGCCTACTCCTTCTGCGGGACCATCGAGTACATGGCCCCCGAGGTGGTGAACCGGCGCGGCCACACGCAGAGCGCAGACTGGTGGTCCTTCGGCGTGCTCATGGTGAGGGGGGCCCACCCTGGAGAGCCTGGGAGGAAAGGGCCCCTACCTGGGACGTGGCACGGGTCCTGCCTCCCTGTTCCACGGTGTCCGTCCGGGTTGACCGGAGAAACAAATCCAGAGACACGCCTGTGTGTGTCAGAGAGAGCTTTCTCTCTGAGCAATTATATATTGAGAAGACATCCCAGTCCAGCTCAAGTCCATTCGACCCTTATTAGCCCATGTATCCAACACTAGCCCCTAAATCTCACACAGCACATGCAATGATGCCAAATGCAGGAAGGTCGGAGACCAGTGGGTGGAAAGTCTTGTGGATCCAGTGGTGGTGTGAGCATCTCCAGAGCTCTGGCTGCCATCAACGTGACTTCATGTGGCTCATCCACAAGAAAACCAAGCAGAGAGAGAGAGCGTGTTCCAGCCATGCCCACCACGAGGGACAGGCTTGACTCCACCCCTTCATTCATTTATCAAGTTAACATGAAATTGTCTGTGACTTTTACAGTCGCAGTTCAGTCATGGTAGCAAAGCCCAGTCACTGCCACCCCTATGCAGCCAGCACTTCTGGCTCACAGGACCCCCGAGTGCCAGGAGGATCCGTCTACCTTTCCAGGGGAGCAGACGGCCTGGGCTTTTCTCCATGGAGTGGCTCCTGGGTCTGAACCATCAGTCTGCTGGTGAGCGGGTAGTGCTTACCCGAGGCGCCAGCCCAAAGAGGGAGGACTGTTTCCATCTCCTCGGATACTCATGAAAGCGAGACTCTGAACAAGGAAGACCAAGGAGGAGCCATTGATGCACTGGGGCTGTGGGGTGGGGGATCCTGAGAGTCCCAGGGACAAAAAGAACAAGCACATCTCTCTTGGAAGATGGAGAGGACTGGAGTGCTACCTGGAGGCCTGGAGGGAGAGACGCAGTCTCACGCGCTTCGGACATGTTCTCAGGAGAGCCCGGTCCCTGGAGGAGGCCCTAACGTTGTGCAGGACAAGAGGAAGACCCTCGGCGAGGTGGACAGGCTCAGGGCTACACTCGACTGGGTGACCCCCAATAAGATCAGCCCCACCACGAGGGTGCTTCACGGCGTGCATGAGAACACGGGACCAAAAGATTCTGGAATTTTCCACGGGCTTTCCGAGGACTCTTTGCACTCCCATTTCCTCAGCCTGCCATTTCTTTCCTGGTTGCCTGCTGGGTGGATGATGCCCAGTCTTGGGAGAACCTCTCCCACGTGCGTGTCATGTCCAGTAGTGCCCCCGAGGCCTCCAGCAATAGACGCAGCAGAGAGGTGTCCCACACGCAGGGAGAAGTCAGAGCATCAAACCAAGGGTTGCAGAGAAAGCACGGGAAGGAGAGGCTGCCTGGTGAGTGGTGACTGGTGCGCCCTGAGTGCCTGTGCCAGTGCGGTGCTCACCGAGATTCCGAGATGCAGAGGAAATGCACAAAGACAGGCTTGGCCAGAACACCCAGGGCAAGACACCTCTCAGCAGCTCACAGGCCACCAACACGTAGGCTCCAGCTGGGACTGGGTGGGTGTGGGAGATGCTAACACTCGCCAGCTAGATCCAGGGCCCCTGAGGTCTGGAATCCAGTTCTGGCAGGAGCCGAGCTGCTTGTGCCGGCCAGCACTGTGGGCTCCAGAGTGCAGACACAGCACAGGGCTCGGCCCTGCTCCCTCTGCTCTGCGCCCTGGGGTCCTGGCCAGCGTCCAGCAGTGGCAGTTGTGTGTAGCCCCCCAGACTTTCTAGGGTGCTGGCATCACTGTCTCAGATAAGCGGGGTCCTGCCCCCGTCAAGGGTGTGGATGCAGGACGCCCTGTGTACCTGGGCTGATGCAGCTGCTGAGCCAGGAAGGACGGGCCCCAGTGTCTGGGGGTGCCCCCTTGGCTCTGTCTCCCTGTCTCTGGCACCTATCAGAGGATGACCACCCCTCTGTGCACGGCTCTTTACAAGCTCTCATTGTCTGAGTCAGCTCCCAGACGGGCAGGGGGGAGGGGGGAGAGTGCATGCCAGCACCTGCCTTCGCCAGTCAGTTTGGGGTGCGGTCACCTAATTGTCCCACGAGTCCCAGAGACTCATGCCCTCGTGTCCTTTGGCTCAACAGTTTGAGATGCTGACCGGTGCCCTGCCGTTCCAGGGGAAGGACCGGAAGGAGACCATGGCCCTCATCCTCAAGTGAGTCGCTGCACCTCGGGATAGCCCCAGATCCATCGACAAAGAGGGAGCATGGCTTCCAAGGCCCCAGCAGATATCCCTGGGATGGGGCGAGGGGGGTGATGTGCACCACGGCCGGCCGTATTTTTCCTGTGAATGCCCTCTGTTCTGTGAGTGTTGAGGGAGAACAAGATCATTTTGGAAGAAAGGGTCCTGCCCTGAGAGATGTGGCCAGGGCTTCTCACAGTGTGGTCACAGTGTGACCCTGAGGGCCCTGAAACCCTCCTGGAGCTGCGAGGCCTTCCATGCCCTGAATCTGTGATGTTTCTATGGCTGGACATCAACCAGACAGCATGAGGGACGAGGGCACACTGCTTGGTGTGGAGACCGGAGGAGACTGTCAGGGGGAGCCCAGGAGCTTCTGTGGGACATTCTTCTGGGTTGGAACAGAGCCTGCCCTCCAGGAAGCTGTGTGGGCAGCGGGGACAGGATTCCAGTGGTGGGTTTTCGAAGAACGCACAAACAGCTCTCGGCTTACATGTCTCAGCACAGTCCCTGCCATCAGTGGGAGCCTGCCTCGGAAGGAGTGTGGGTGTCCTGGGTAACAGCGTCAAAGGGACCCTGCTGGGTGGGGGCGTCAGGTAGGACAGACCACTCTCCTTATTCTGACTCTGCTTCTGCGTTGCAGAGCCAAGCTGGGCATGCCGCAGTTCCTCAGCGCGGAGGCTCAGAATCTGCTGAGAGCCCTCTTCAAACGGAACCCCGCCAACCGGCTAGGTGAGTTCAGACCCACTCGCTGGCCAGGTGAACCTGAGCCCACGGCCACTTGGGCACCATGGACGCTGCTGCCGGGGGCCATCCAGTCAGCCCCGTCCAGCAGAAGCAGACCTGCCCCTCCTGTACCCTCGTCCTGTAATCTCAACTATGGCTCTGGACTGGTCCATCGCAGGCCAAGGTGGTCCTGGCCTTCTTGACCCTCTGCCTGACCAGACATGGTGGCCCTTTTTGAGACTGGTCTTTCTGGAAGAGCATGACCTGACTGCTGCCCCTCTGGGTCCCAGGAGCAGCTGCAGTGTCTCTTCTGGGAATGAGGCGTCGGCTTCTGGCTCAGGTCTTCCCACTCCATTCAGGCTTTCTTATCACTCCCCTGTGTCATTGGAGCCCGGGGTCTGTCATGGGGGAGACCCCACAGCCTGCTCTTGGACACCCAGGAATGGTCCTGCTGGCCTCTGGGGTCACCCCAAGTCTGAACCGACTTGGGGGTCAATGTGGAGGGGTCTGATGAGTCTCACCGCACGTTCTCAAGTCATTGGGAAATTTGTGTCACCGAGCTGACAGCATGCACCCCTGGCCCCACCCCAGGGGGCTCCTGGATGTCCATCTGCCTGAGTGCACGCCCGCCTGAGCTAGTGGGGTGAAAACAGGATCTGAATCGGGGGTTGCCCACAGAGGCGGGCTGAGCTTGGCCTGGGCCATGGCGGTGAAATCTCCTGACTCTCCCTGGGTGGCCTCTAGGTCCCTCCTTGGGGACTGGACACTGCAGACAGTGAGGGGACTTTCCAAGGCCAGGTTTCATCCAGATTCCTTCCACGTCTACATGAAGGGCCCCGTGCAGGAGGAAGGAGCTCCGGTGAGGGGCAGAGAGATCACATGTTGGCTACTCACCGCATGGCTGGCAGTTTGAGACCACCAGCTGCCCCTCGGGAGGAAGAGGGGGATTTCAACTCCAGTAGAGCGTGGCCGGCCCTGCGACCCTGCCCTGTCGGTGGCTTCCAGTCAGAACAGCCGTTAGAGCAGTGTGTTTGGAGCTGGGCATTGGGTGGAGTCTTAGGACCCTCCCACCCCTCCTCTGACCTCACGCTGCCTGATTGCATCTGTAAGACCCTCTCTCAGTGTGCCAGCGTCGTGTCTGGCCAGGTCCCAGGCAGGTGACCGAGGAAGACGGAGAGCCTGGCCTTGCCCGCTCCTGCCCGAGAGAATCGAAGGAAGAGCTGGAGCCCACAGGCGAGGCCCACTGGAGTTCTTCTGGGCAGAAAGAGAAGGAACAGTGCCTTGTGGGAGGTGTTGGGGAGACAGGTCAGACTTGGGGGGGGGATTCCACTTCTGCAGGTGTGGAGAGGAGAAGCTTCGCTCCGTCAGGGGTGCGATCCTAGCCACCAGCTCAGCTCCTTTGTATCATGACAAGGCCCAGGGGTGGGGGAGATGTGGCAGCTGGAGATGTCTGGGCCCCCGGAGTCGCACACCGTTGCTGTGAGTGTGCATGTGTGCACACACAGAGGGGGCTCTCAAAGCCAGTCGGCTGCAGGACATCTCCGGAGAGACTTCTGGCTCTGGGACAGGGTACCGTGTGCAAAGGAGGGGCAGGTGGGATGGAGGGGCTCCGAGGCACAGAAATCACCCCAGACAAAGTCATCGATACTGGTATGGTCCAGGGCAGTCTACAGGCACCCCGTGTGATCATCACTACAGCGGGAGAGACCACGGTTCTGCATGGTGTCTTCATGTCCTGAATTTGAGCCGGCCCGTCAGGCGATCAGGTGGAGGGAGCGGGCATGTGTTGGGATGGGGTCTCAGAGGGCCACCTGCTTACACCAGGTGGCAGCCACCTCTCTGGTGTGATGGTAGGGTCCCCGAGACAAAGGCGCCTCAACTCCTGAGATCTCTGCTAACAGCTTCCCAGGGGAAAGCACACTCACCTGAGAGAGGTGACGAGCAGGTGCACTGGTCACAAGTCAGAAGGGTACACCAGACCTGAAGAAAAGAAACCCCTCACCCAGCCCAGCCCTCCGAAGAATGTGGAGACACGGTGGATACAGGAGCCGCCAAGTCTTTCATTCTTGGATCAGCACCCAGCGCCCTGGAAGCTGCCGTCAGGAACCAGACCAGGCGTGGACTGGGCACATGTGCTGCACTGGCTCCTCTGAAACCCCTGGAAGCCAAGGTGGCACGAGGCAGGCAGAGGTGAACACCAAATCCAGGTCTTGTCCATTAATGTGAGTTGGACGTCAAGTAAGAAAGACCCGAGAAGAATCACTGTGGTGGACTCGATGGTGCTGGGGACGAACATGGACGGAACCACGGACAGACCTGTCTGTCTCAGACAAAGTACAGCCAGGATGCACCGTAGAACAGACTGGCTGACCTCACGTGCTCCGGACCTGTCTCAGGAGAGGCCAGTGCCTGGAGAAGGACATCCTGCTCAGTAAAGGAGAGGGGCAGCGAGGCCCTCCAGGAGATGGACAGACAGAGTGACGGCAACCCTGGGCTCGGGCACAGGGACGTGTGAGAGGGCAGCGCAGGACTGACCGGCGGTGATGGACATCAGGACAGCGGGTGACTTTGGGCTCCTAACTAGGAGCAAGGTCGGCAGTTCAAATCCAGCCGCCGCTCCTCGGGAGGCAAATGAGGCTGTCTGCTCCAGGCGAGGCTGACAGACTCGGGACCGCAGGGGCTGTCCCTGTTCTGTCGAGACTGGCAGGTTGGCAGTCGTTTATTTCAGTGCAAGCTGGAGCCCTGGTGGTGACATGGGCTCAGCGCTAGGCAGCTAACAGCAAGGTGGGGAGCGCACACCGCTCCGTGGGAGGAGGAAGAGGCTGTGTGTGCCAGTCGAGGTTCACAGAGCCCCCGTGGGGCACTCCCACAGTGCTGTGGGCCGCGCGGGTGCAGGTGTCCTTGCAGGCAGTGGGTGTTTTCAGGATGCTCAGCCACTGGCTGGCTGGGCCGGCTTGGGAAAGGCAGGGGGGTTTCCAAGCAAACCCGTGCCCCCCATCTCTAGAGCGCCCTGCAGGGTGGGGTCTGGCGACGTCGCAGCCCCCTCCCTCGCCCTCAGTTCTGCTCTGTCTGCTCTCCAGGAGACAGCATCACTGATGCCGCCCTGTGTCCACCTGACAGCTGTCCCTGTGGCCAGGCCTCCCTGCGACTCCTGTCACGGAGGACAGCAAAGTCCAGGGGAGGAGGGGCTGATGCCCCTGCTTCACCCACAGGAGGGGGTCCTGTCTGTCTGGGCTGTGTGGACCCCTCACCTCTCACACAGGAAGTCAGCACAGCTGACACCCAAACCAGTCCAGTCTGAAGTCTCGCCCCCTCCCTCTGCATTTACCTGCTGGGTCCTGGGCCACACGGGAACCTCAGAATCCTCGTCCTCCGACCTCCCTGTGGCCGACTGCCTCTGCCTCCTTAGGTCTAGGCAGAGATGGGGCGCATCAGGACCACTCCCACCCGGCAGCCGGTGGGCCCTGGTTCTGAGCGTCCTCCTCTGTTTGTCGCAGGGGCCGGCCTGGACGGGGTTGAGGAGATAAAGCGCCATCCCTTCTTCGTGACCACAGACTGGAATGTAAGCCCCCTGGCATGGGGGTGGGAGGTGGGGGGGGGTGTCCTCCAGGGTCTGTGTCCAGGGGAAGTTCTTTTGGCCTATGGACCCAGCCTGGCTACCACAGCTCTGGGGCCCTGGGAGGGATGGGCTGCCTGCAGAAGCCCACCACTGACCTGCCCACCCTGCCCACAGGATTTAGCCTTCAAATCCCTGACTTTGATTCCATTGACCCTGCAAACCTGACCTCAGCCCCAGGAGCAGCTGGGACCCTCCCCCAGGGGCAGTCGGGACCCCACCCTCTGGGGCACACACTAAGTGGGGCCCCGTGCTGTATCCTGTGCCCATGTGCTGTGGGTGTGCCCCTTTGCTCGACCGGCCCCCACAGCCTGCCCTGTCCTCGGAGCTGTGGTGGCTTCAGGACAGAGCACACATCCCCCGGCTGCTCCCCCACCGAGCCTGAGGCCTGGCAGCAGGTCCCAGGCAGCTGAACCACCTACAGCCAGTTCCCGGGGCCAGAGCTGATCGGCAGGGCCCCAGCACACAGGCTTAGCAAAGAGAGTTTGAGAAGCTGGTCTGCCCATGCTTCCCTCGATCCCACACCTCAGATTAGCCGGGGTGTTGAGGGTGTCTAGGGACAGATGTGGGAGGGAGGAGGTGCCCAAACCAGCACCCTGCCTCATCTCTGCCATCATGGGGACATTCTGCAGAGTGATAGAATGAGAGAGAGGTGATCACCCTGTAAGGGCTTCCTGGAAGACACATCCAAATATCGTCACACACCCGATTCCCGCTGACCTGTCCACACCGAGCCTGTGCCAGCTGCCTGGGCAGGGGAGCTGAGCCCGGGTGAGGAGGGGGCCCGGCCGACACAGCATCTGCCCTCCCTCTAGAAGCTGTACAGGAAGGAGATCAAGCCTCCCTTCAAGCCGGCAGTGGGCAGACCCGAGGACACCTTCCACTTCGACCCCGAGTTCACATCCAGGACCCCGACAGGTCTGTGCCAGTGAATGTGTCCCCTCTGGGGGCCTGGGGAGACACAATGGCCACATGCAGCTGTGCACCGAGAGCCAACGGTTTGCACCCCCTCCCCCTTCATCCCCATCCCCCACCCTGCAGAAAGTAGCGGCCGCTCTGCCCTGTCCTGCAGACTCCCCTCTACGCTGCCAGTTCCATGTGGTGTGCACAGGTGCCCTGCTGAGCTCGAAAGCTGTAGTTCAAACCTGCCCAGTGTGAGGGAGCCTTCATGCCCTGCCCCTGAGAGAGGGGCCCGTGGATGGCCACCGCGAGTCGGCATCGACCTGATGGCACAGTGGGCTTGGGCAAGGGCCCGGTGCCCGCGCGGCTTGTGCATTGAGCTCTAAGTCACCAGGTCGGGAGTTTGCACCCGCCAGCTGCTCCCCAGGGGAAAGACAGGCTCTCGGGATTCTGGGTTTTTACCGGACCCAGACAGCATTTTCTTCTGTGCGGCGTGTGGGTCTGTCTGTGGTATGTTGTCAGTCTGTGTTACATGGGTCTGTCTGGGGTATGGGTCAGTCTGGGGCGTGGGTCAGTCTGAGGTACGTGGGTCAGTCTGTGGTACGTGAGTCAGTCTGAGGTATGTGGGTCAGTCTGTGGTACGTGGGTCAGTCTGTGGTACGTGGGTCTGTCTGTGGTAGGTGGGTCTGTCTGTGGTACATGTGTCTGTCTGGGACGTGGGTCTGTCTGTGGTACGTGGGTCAGTCTGGTACGTGGGTCAGTCTGTGGTACATGTGTCTGTCTGGGGCGTGGGTCTGTCTGTGGTAGGTAGGTCTGTCTATGGTACGTGGGTCAGTCTGGTACATGGGTCTCTCTGTGGTACGTGGGTCAGTCTGTGGTACGTGGGTCAGTCTGTGGTACGTGGGTCAGTCTGTGGTACATGTGTCTGTCTGGGGCGTGGGTCTGTCTGTGGTAGGTAGGTCTGTCTGTGGTACGTGGGTCTGTCTGTGGTACGTGGGTCAGTCTGTGGTACATGAGTAAGCCTGTGGTATGTGGGTCTGTCTGTGGTATTGGGTTTGTCTGGTACATGGCTCAGTCTGTGGGCGTGGGTCATTCAGTCACTGGGGTGCAGCTGTCAGAGGAACCTGGCAGAACGAGGGCCGTTGGGAAGCTTTGGCCCTGGGTAGCACACACTCTCTGGGGCTCATCAGACACCGGTCCGACCCTGGTTTCTCGACTCTTTCCATCCTGGGGGGTGACACCAGTGTGGGGCCTTTCTCGCCATCTCCAGGGATCTGCTGCACAGCTGGGAGCAGCCTCATGTCTGCTCAAGTGCTGCCCATGCTCTTGCCCAGCGTCCCTCTGTGCCCCTACGTGAGCAGCTGGCGGTTGGGGCACAGGCCTCGCCCAGCCGGGCGGCCATGAAGGGCCGTGGCTTTTCTGACTCTGCTGTTCTGTGGCAGGGCGGACATCCCTGCCCAGCTGTCCTTGAAAAGCGAAGTGCAGGGTCTCCCCTGCAGGCTGGGCAGGGTGGAAGCAGGCAGAAAAGGTTGTCTGCCCCCCACGATGCATACCTGCACACACACTCTCCTACCCTACACCCATGCATGCACATACATGCACACCCTATACACTTGTACACGCACATACGTGCACACAGGGTTGCCTTGCCTCCTGTACAACCCAGCCCCCAGAAGCTCTAACTCCCCTATATGTGGCAGACTCTACAGGCATATTTGCGCGCGCGCGCACACACACACACACACACACACACACACACTTCATACACACTCACACACACATGCACACACACTCCCACTCACTCCCACTGTCTGCGCAGACTCCCCGGGCGCACCCCCCAGTGCCAGTGCGCACCACCTGTTCCGGGGATTCAGTTTCGTGGCATCGAGCCTGGTCCAGGAGCCATCGCAGCAGGATGTCCACAAGGCTGCCGTCCACCCCATCGTCCAGGTAACACCGGAGCCCAAGACTCACCTAGTGACAGGCCACCTGGACGCCTCTCCCCCGCATGTCACTGAAGCCCCCACAGGGCCCCCTGAGAGAAGGGGAGGGCAGGACCTGACGAAGGCTGGGGTGGGGGCAGTGACAGAGTCACATGTGGGTCCCACCGTGAGCACTCTGGGGTGGGGCTGAGGGCTGGAGACACGTTTCTCCAGGACTCTCCCCAGGGCGAATCTGCCTGTTCTGTTGGGCAGTGGCGCGTCAGAGTTGACTCCAAGGCAGGGAGTTTGATTCTGTCTGGGGTCACCTCATAGCCCTGGGACTGCGTCTGTTAGAGAGCCCAGCTACTGACCGCAAGGTAGGCAGTTCAAACCCCCCAGTGGCTGAGGCAGAGGAGTCCTGGTTATCTGCTTCCGGCCTTCAGCTGTTGGCCTGGGATATACTGGGTACCAGTGAGTCAGAAGGGCTGCCACAGCAGTGGGTGGGGCTTCGACTTCCACCTTGTCCATCCGTGTAGCTGGAATCCAGAGAAGTCTTTAAAGGCAGAGGTCCCCCATTCCTGTTTGTGCAGGAACCGAGTCAGGCCACACTGGCAGACACCGACTCCCAGGTGGTCCTAGCCCCCGTCCTTGGAGGGGAGGCCGGTGTTCCCGCAAGGAGGAAGGTCTGCTCCCCGTCCTGCTGGTTCCCGCAGCCTGGCTGCTCACGGGCCTTTCTCCCGGCCACCTCTCAGCAGCTGCACGGGAACAACATCCACTTCACCGACGGCTACGAGATCAAGGAGGACATCGGGGTGGGCTCCTACTCCGTGTGCAAGCGCTGTGTGCACAAGGCCACCGGCTCGGAGTACGCCGTGAAGGTGAGGCGAGGCCGCAAGGCTGGGGCCCCACCCCCACACAGCCTCTGTGCTGGCCCCGATGGGCTCGGCCTTTGCCGGCCACCCCGCACCCCAGCCCCTGCCCACCGGCTGGGTCTGCTATCAGGTCTCCTGGGGACAGGGGGTTGTGAATCGCCAGTGTGGCCACCCATGTGCCCGCCCTAGCTAGTACCAAGAGAGAGAAACAGGGCAGGGCAGGCCGGGCCCCGGGTAGAGGAGGAGGGAGGGGTACTGAGGAAGCTGGTGGGGGCTGGACCCACGTTCTGCCCTGGGTCCCACAGGAGTTGTGGCGGCCACATGCGTGTGTGTGTGTGTGTGTGTGTGTGTGAGAGAGAGAGAGAGAGAGAGAGAGATTGTGCTGCTTGTCCCCACGTGGGGTTGGTTCTCCCTGTCCCTTCAGCCCATCCGGTGGTCAGGGGCCCATGGTGGTCACACGCTGGACCACTGACCACAAAGTGGGCAGTTCAAAATGACCAGGCACCCCAAGGGAGGAAGATGAGGCTTCCTGCTCCCACAAGGAGTCACTGCCCGGGCAGCCTGTCGTGGCTGCTCTGCGCTGTCCCTCAGGGTCACTGTTAGGGAGGACTGGCTCAGGGAGCTGCTTGTTTCTGTGATCTGGTGACTGGCTGCAGTCCTGGGCACAGGCTTGAGGCAGATGGGGCCCTGAGGCCTGCAGCCAGGCAGCCCATCCAGAGAACAGCTGTGGGTCTGACCAGTCGCCGCCTGGTGCCTTGGGGACGATGATCCCCCACTGAGAAAGGCCAGCAGTGTCTGTCTGCCCCAATGTCCCCACACCCAACTCTGCAGACGGACACTGTCTGCATTCAGCCTCCCCACGTGACTTAGAGAGCCTGGCAGTGTCCGTGTGCTTAGGGACTTTCCGCAGGAGGCAGCTCCAGTCGTTCAGGGAGAAGAAGCTGGGGTGGTGTGAGCTCAGCGGGGGACCCTGCAGGGCGCCCCCTCCACCCCCCGCAGCGAGGACATGTATGACCTGCAAGATGCTTGGGTTAGTCAGCACAGGCGGGACCCACCATTCCTGCCCATTTGAGGGTCTTGGCCCCGCATGCTCTCTGAGACTGACCAGGTCACAGCCATTCTGGGGTGTGTTTCAGCAGAGCCTCAGAACACGGCCACGAGGCAGCCCCCGCTCCAACATTCCCTGAGGGACACCTTCAGGGAGACCTGCCTGGGGCTTGTCCTGGGGCACCCTGTGGGTGTGCCGGTGCCCCCTGCGGGGGGAGAGGCTAAAGGATGGCAGTGTTTGTGTCTTGTTTGGTGTGTAAGTGGACCCCACCTCCTCTGATGGTCTGCTGGGGCCTGTTCCACCCCTAAGCCACCCCACGGACAGTCAGACATCCACTCACCCAAGTTCTTTCCAAAGGGCAGCATCGGGATTGGGGGGGGGGGGGGGGGAAGGCTTATTATTGCCAGCCTGCGAAAGGCAGAGGACGCTACCTTGCCTGCAGCAGGTGAGGGGGACTCACAGCACTTGCTGGTGGGGGTCAAGGGTTGCAGCCTTCAGTGTGACCCAAGCCCACATCCTCGCAATGGACCAGTCGTGGCATCAGGATAAATGGAGGAACGGTGGGAGTTGTCAGGGATTGTGTCTGGCTTGGATCCACAATTGTTGCTCCTGGAATCAATCAGCAGTCCAGAGACGGAAAGATGAGCTGCACAGATGGTGAACATTCTGCACAGACCTCTCTCTGGGGCTGAGGAATAAAAGGGTTTCATTTTGAGGATGGAGGTGGGCCTGGCCCCAAAGGGAGTGTTTTCAAGAGCCTCAGACGCATGAGGAAGGGAGCCCGGAGAAGAACGGACACGTGTGGGTTGAGGGACTGGTGAGGAAGATTGCGAGTTCCGTGGATGACCCAGAGAACGAGCAGGTCTCTCTTGGGAGGTGTGCATCTGGAGGGCTCCTGAGAGGCCAGCATGGTGGGGATCCATCTCGGCGGGACTTTAGCATGTTGTCAGGCGAGACCAGTCCCTGCGGAAGGACATCGTGCGTGGTGAAATGGATGGGCGGCTAACAGAGGAAGGCCCTGCAGGAGGTGGATGGACATGGTGGCTGCTTCGATGGGCTCAGACATGAGCTGCCTCCAGAAAACCCCTGTGAAACCCAGGAGGGACCGAGAAGGGCGACTTCCCTGACCCAGGAGAGGCCTGAACTGAGCAGAGGTACACTGGTCTCCAGTCCCTGTGTCCTGAAAAGAATGCCAAGCTGCCGAGGAAAAAGCAGGATCCTCCCCACGACCTTCATCTCTCGCTCGTGCTGTGCTCCCGGACTGCCCTATCCGCACAGTCGGGCCTCATCTGCTAACTGCCCCCTGCGTCATGCTGCCATCCGGGACTCCCGTTCCAGCTCTGTCCACATTCTCCCGCGGCCCGTGCAGTGTCCATTGGCTGACTTTCAGAAGGGACTCACCAGGTCTTTCTTCCCACTCAGCCTCCGTCCCGAAGCCCCACTGAAGCCTGCTTGCCTTGGGAGACCTTGCTGGTCTTTGGATTCCCACGACAGCTTCGGGCATCGCAGCCCCCACCCCCCACCCCCACCCCCCCGCGAGCTCCCACAGCGGGCAGCACGGATGATGGGAGCCTGCTGCCCGAGGGGTCTTATGTTAGGGTTCTCTAGAGAACCAAAACCAGGACACCGGTGATCTTATATTTACTTGTATAGATAGCTACAATGTAAGAAATACAGAGCTAATGAATCTACAGAGCAGTACAAATGGCTGAGACAGCTGACATACTGAGGGCTGCTGGATGCAAGTCAAGGAAGCAGAGCAACTCAGGCAGTCGGCCATAGGCAGCAAACAGTAAGACAGGTCACCCACAGTCAGCCAGATGACAGAGTCTGACAGTCCCCAGCTCAAGCAATGTATACTCTAGTAGTGTGGTGAAGCAGATCTTGAAGGAACTTCAAATGACAGCGACTAGTCCATGGACTAGGTGTCCTTGCAAATTGAGGCAGAGAACCAGCTAAGGCAGCCAGACACCAGACACAGTGAGGCTCGCCAAGCCATTCATCTCTCCGCCCTTCAATTAATCCCACATGGGTTCATAGGCCAGGTTGGCACAGCAAACCTACCCATCGCAGACCTGTTCTGTACACGGTCAAAGTGACACCCAACAGCCCTCAGGGAGAGAAGTCCAGCCTCGTCCTGTCCTGATGCTTTACGGGCAGAACCTCCTTTGCTCCTATGGAACCCTCTGGGACAGTCAGAAGCCCTGGTGGCGGGCTGAAGGTCAGCTGGTCAAAACCACCAGCCTCGCTGAGGGACGACAATAATTTCTCCCACGCCGGTATGTGGGGCCTGTGTCGGACACCCGCAGGGGCAGTTCCATCGGCCCTGGAGGTCTCTCTGAGTCGGCGTGGACCCCGGGCAGGGGCCTGTCTCTAGTTCAGGAGCAATGAGCTCGATTTGGAGGGGGAGGGAAGATGCAGATGGCTCGGCGTGTCCGAGCGGGTGTGGAGACGGCCGGGCTGCTTTGTCCTCTGCTGTGAATTGTCTGCACACGGCAGAGCCACACCCACCACAACCCAATGCCGATTCAATGACCAGGGACGGGTGGAGCCAGTCCCTGGGTCTCCCAGCCAGTCTGTCCTCGTCTTTCTCCCTCAGCACAGTGGCGGGTGAGGACCTGGCCGTGAGCAGCACAACCTGTCACCACAGAGCCTCGTTCCCAACCCCAGCTGCCCCAGTGATCCATTAAATGAACAGTGGGGAGTGACTCTTGGAACCATGCCTGGAGCAGACAATGTGCTGGATGGGGGGTGGGGGGGTGCGTGTCACCCTGGCTCATGGCCTGGGGTCCCCAGAAGGCTTCTCGTGTCCGAGCTGTCATTTCCTGGTTCACAAGGCGCTTGGAAACTTCTGTGGAAGGAAGGGCCTGCTGTTCATGAAGTCGGGTTGTTAGTCTGTGGTCCCTGAAGTAACCACCGTGCCATGTGCAGCTGCAAGAAGTCTTGGCCTTAGGAGCCGAGGGCAGAGGCTACCTCTTTCACCCAAGTCGTGTGGACGTGGGAGTACAGGGAAGGGCGACGCCACTTTGTAGAGGGGGACAAGTGTGTCCTGGAAAAAGCACAACCAGAAAGCCCCCTAAGCATCCTGCACCCTGCAACCCTTTTCTCCTGTGGTCAGTCTCCTAGCATGGACTCTCCGCTTCCCTCAGGCTCACCCCTGACCCAGGACCACCACCACCCTGAGCTGTGTGAGGCCACAGCCACCCTTGCAACGTCTCCGACTGGCCATTAGGAAGGACCCATGCTGGGTGGACACATGCCGCCTGGGCCATGCCATCCCTCCTCTAGCCAGCAGGCGGCAGCAGTGTGACGGTATTTTCACCAGCCTGCTGGCTGCTAACTACAAAGCCAACAGTTCAAAAGCACCAGCCGCTCAGTGGGAGAAAGATGAGGCTCTCTGCGCCCCCAAGGCTTACAGCCTCAGAAACCCACAGGGGCGCCTCTGCGCTGTCCTGCCAGATCGCTGTGAGTCAGAACCAACTCGGTAGGCGTTTGAGAGCCAGCGTCCATCGAGCTAACTTTTAGGGGACACTGAGAGGCGTAGAAACATTCTTCGTTTAGCTCCAAGCAGGACAGACTGGATTCCTTCTCTGTCTTGTGTCTCCTCCCTTGGATGAGGCCGGCTCAGGTGGTCAACCTGGGATAGGCAGGAGAGGCTGCCCACTGCCCCTCTCACTGCCTGCCCTGTGTCCCTTCCAGGTCATCGACAAGAGTAAGAGGGACCCGTCGGAAGAGATTGAGATCCTCCTGAGGTACGGCCAGCACCCCAACATCATCACCCTCAAAGACGTAAGTGGCCCAAGCCCGCTGGCCCCAGCCCCAAGCCACACCTCCAGGCAGAAACAGGCAGAAACAGGGCTGGGTGAAGTCTGGTGCCTCCCGTTGAGAGGTTTCTCCTGCCTGTCCTGCCTGGAGGGTCACGAAGACCCCTCTGCTTGGGGAGGGGAGACAAGTCAGAGTTAACAGGGCTGCTGTGAAGCAGGGCATGGCATTTACTCGAGGGACCCCCAGGGATTCTGGCACGTAGTCACAGGACAAGATGCAGGCCAGTGTCAGTGCGACCCAGCAGCTCCTGGAAGGAATGACCTGGCTCTCCTGGATATGAGCATGAACATCACCTGGCAGTTAAAAGGCTCCGTGGGGTGGCTTTAGAAGTCCTTTCTCAACACACTGCAGCCACGTGCATGTGCACACAGACACAAGCACATCTGTATACACACACACATACACATGCGCGCGCGCGCGCCCGCAGCTCCACAGTGCACACTGGTGCTCAGACCCACTGACTGCACCTCTCCTGGAGAGCCTCACAGTCTCAGAAGCTCTATCTGGCACTGCTCTGGGTAGATGGGCTTTGATCACCTTGATGGGGGGCAGGGGGTGCAGAGGGTAGGGAGGAGGGAAACGTGAGTGTTGTGCTCCCGTGTTGGGCTTCTAACTGCAAGGCCTGCAGTTCAAAACCACACGGGCTCCGTGGGAGAAAAATAAGCTTTCTCCTCCCAGAAAGCATTTTCATCCCGGAAACCCACAGGGCAATTCGACCCTGTCCTGCAAGGCCACTGTGAGGCTGGTTTGTGACAAGCCCCCACTCCTGGCCAGTCAGTGGGCAGCTGGGAGCGAGCCTCCCCAGAACCTTCTACAATACAGGTCTGGGACAGCCCACCCTGAGGGTGCTAATTGTGTGCACACCCACCAGGTGTGGGGCGCCACGCCACAGAGGGCTGGCGTGCAGCCAGTGCCCACAGGGCCCCTTTACCTCACCCGCCTCTCCTGAGGGAAGCCTATAGTCTAGAACATGTCAGGGAGGGTGAGACGTCCACACAGTGTGGCAGGCCAGGGCCTGGCCTCAAAGTGCCAGCATGGAGAGTGGGGGTTCCTGGCAGGAAGCAGGGTTCTGGCTCCAGTCACTGCGGACCAGGGGGCTGCTGCTGGCTAAAAGTGGCTGGCACGGGCGGTTGTGTCTAGAACAGCAGTTCTCAGCCTGTGGGTCCAGACCCCTTTGGGGGTGGAGTGACCCTTTCACAGGGGTTGTCCAATTCATAACAGTAGCAAAATGATAGTGATAAAGTAGCAACGAAAATAACTTTACAATTGGGGAGGAGGTCCCCACCACATGAGGAGCTGTATGAAAGGGTCGCAGCCTGAAAGGTTGAGAACCACTGGTCGAGCAGGAAGCCCGTTTCCCCGAGCAACTGACACCAACAGAGGCGTGCCAGGCCTTTCTTCCTGGTCTCCTCGTGGTCTGGAAGCTCCCTGTGAAGGAGGAAGTCGCTGAGTGGTGTTCTTAGGAAGGGCCGCTCCTCTTCTCTGCCCAGCGCCTCCCCGTGAGCTTCCACCCCTGCAGACAGCACCTGGGAGTCAATGTCCTGCGGGGGGTGGGGGGGGGTGTCTGTGGCACTGGGTCCCTGGGTGTGTGAGCATGCCCCGCCCGCCCCCAGGTGTACGATGATGGGAAGTACGTGTACCTGGTGATGGAGCTGATGCGGGGCGGCGAGCTCCTGGACCGGATCCTGCAGCAGCGGTGCTTCTCGGAGCGCGAGGCCAGCGACGTCCTGTGCACCATCGCCAAGACCATGGACTACCTGCACTCCCAGGGGGTGCGTCGCCTCCTGGGATGGAGTGGGGGGGGCATTGAAAAGAAGTGGCACTGGCTAGACCCGTAGCATTGATCCAAGGTGGTGCCGGACCGCCTGCCACGAGGTCAGCTATTCAAACCCACTGGCCGCCTGCTCCCTGAAGAGACCCGCATCCTGGGAGCCCCAGGGCAGCTCTGTTCCACGCTGCAGGCTGCTGAGAGCCAGAGCTGACGTGGCGGCAGTGGGGTTGGTTGGGAAGCCCATCAGGCTGGCTGGAGGGAGGTATAGAATGCTCTGACTTTCAGGTTTAAACCCGGAGTCGTCATCGCCGCAGAGGGGTAGGGTGGGCGACCATGATGGAGGGAGCTGAGACTTAGGTGTCTCCACTAAGTTCACTGCACAACTCCTGGCTCTGCATTAGCACCCCCCCCCCCCCCCCCCCCGTCTCACAGGCAGGATCTTGGTCAAGGGCGCAGCCCTCGCCAGAGATAAATTCAGGCTTTGGACACAGCCCATGGAGTCCCAGAGCCCCTGCTCCTGGCCACAGTCCATCCAGTGGCATCGCCTTGCTGGCCACCTCTTGTGGTCTGGTCTCGGGGTGTCTCAGGGTGGCCCTTGGCAGCTGCTGGGCGAACAGAGCACCCCCAGGCTCGGGGGCCCTGGTACAGTGGTTCTATCGAAGCATTGCCCCCAGGGCCCCGGGATTCCAGCATCTGGCCAGGCTCTGGGTGGTGGCTTCCCGTAGCTGACCTGGGGCTGGCTTTCACAGGGGAGCAGAGAGAGGCCTTCCAACAGGTGTGATGGGGTGTAGGCCTGGAAGTTTGCCTCTGGGCCTCCGGGAGCTTCCCCGACCCCTGACCTGCCCGGTGAGCTAGCTGCCCCCTTCCTGCAGCTCTCTGAAGACAGCCCACCTCCCCGAGGCCTTGGTTCACGGTGGCCTAATGGAGTGGCTTTTCCCTGAGGGATCTCCCTATCACTCTGCCCCCGCGGCTCGTCTTGGGTGGGCGTCTGGACTCCTGAGCCGCAGGGCCCAGCCTCAGCCCGGTCCCGAGTCCTGGGAGTGGGTCTGCTAGTGCCCACTCTGCCCGCCAGGTGGTTCACCGAGACCTGAAGCCCAGTAACATCCTGTACGTGGACGAGTCTGGGGACGCCGAGTCCATCCGCATCTGTGACTTTGGCTTCGCCAAGCAGCTGCGGGCTGAGAACGGGCTACTGATGACCCCTTGTTACACAGCCAACTTTGTCGCCCCTGAGGTCAGTCGGGAAAGGGACGAGGAGGGGGTGCAGGGTGAGGGGGTCTCCTCTGGTTTCTGGGCAGCGCCAGAGTCTTCAGAGTGCAAGCCGCCATGCCCCCCGCGCCATGGGAGTAATGTTTAGGAAGCATAAGATCACGGGGGCCCTCCATCCCTTGCACCCAGCTCATGAGTGGCCAGAGTCACCTTTGTGAAGAGCGTAGGGCCCTCCTGGCAGGCAGGCCTAGACAAGGCAGCAAGGTGGGCAGTTCAGCATGGCCAGCAGCTCTTCGGGAGAAAGGAGGGGCGGGCTGCGCCCACAGAAATGCACCAGGCAGCTCTGGCCTGCCCTGCCCTCCGGGGAGGGCTGAGTGGGGGCTGACGTGGATAGTGGGTTGGGCTCTGGGTCTCAGGAGCGAGTCAGGCTCGGATTGCAGACATGCTTCTCAGCTTCCTTTTCTGTCACCCCGCACCCTTGGCCAGGGGGCCGTGTGCCTGGGAGTCAGCCAGGCAGGGCACCCACTGTCCACAGCCAGCCCCCTGAGGTGCCAGGCTGAGAGGCACCGGAGTGGCCCCGTGGGAGGACCTGAAGGACTCTCGGGGTCTCTGGCTGCCATCAGTGTGCGAGAAGGTGCCGGAAGGCCATTCCCACGGGTCCAGGAGGCCCTGATGAAGCCAGCTCCTGGGCCGAGCCCGGATCCCCTCCTCCGCAGCACGCTTGGCTCTGATGCCCAGTGTCTGTCCCTGCGTCTAGGTCCTGAAGCAGCAAGGTTACGACGCGGCGTGTGACGTCTGGAGTCTGGGGACCCTTCTGTACACCATGCTGGCCGGGTGAGGGACCGACTGCCCACGGCCCCCAGGGCTCAGGAATGAGCTCACACGTTTCAGTGTCCCCGGGACAACCAGGGACAGAGAGGGGCTCAGTCCTGATTAGACTGAGCAAGGTCCCGCACCTCAGACCAGGTGTGACTTCCCGCCCGGAGCTGCTCTATGGCTGATTCTCCTGAGAGAGAAACTGGGTCAGGACTCGGTCAGCAGCAGAGCCCAGACTCCAGCCTAGGTGTCATTGACCTCAAAGCTCGGGTCCTCGCTCACCCTGCAGCCCAGCGCCACAGGGTCCAGTCCAGTCTAGTCCATCCCATGGGGACCCCCGTCCATAGCCTGACCACAGAAACCAGAAGTGGTCCGGCCAAGACTCTCCCTTGGGCTTCGTCCATCATGGGCCCTCTCGGGAACACAGACCTCCATCCGGGCGCTACGTCAGGCGTTCCCTGGCCCCGGCCTTACAGTGGCTGTGTGACAGGAAAGAGCGTAGCGGTTCTTGGCTCCCAAGGGTGCCCTTGGTCCGGTTCGTAACTGGATGCCCACGTTCTCGCCCTGCAGCTGCACCCCCTTTGCCAACGGCCCCGAGGACACGCCCGAGGAGATCCTGGCCAGGATCGGCAGCGGGCAGTATGCCCTCTCCGGGGGAAACTGGGACTGTGTGTCGGACGCCGCGAAGGTGAGTGGCCTCCCCCGTGCTCGCTCAGCCGTCCCCCTGGGGGCCGGGTCGAGTTGGAAGCAGGAAGGCTGTGTCCACCCTGAGTAGGACCTCTATTTGGACCTGCACCCCTTCGTCTTTCGGGGTGCCACCTTTTCAGCCGCAGCACTCTCAGAGGTCGTTCTCAGGTCTGTGTGTGCACAGACTGACCCAGCAGAGCTCCAGACCCACCTGCCCTCGCCTGTTCTGGCCCTCTATGGCCGGCCACCTCTGCTGGCCACAGGGCTCATTTCCTCTCACCCATGCAGTGGTCTGAGTGGACAGCGGCCCATGGCTCTCAACTCAGATGCTGCTGCTGCTGCTGTTCTTCTTCAAGGGCTGTGCTTGCTTAGAGCCTGGGCGAAGGTCCCTATGCCCAGTGGACTGTGGGCGACAGGACCACACACTGCCCCGTCCTGTTCCCCCCTCACACCCCTGTGTCAGTCTATCTGCCTGAGGGTCCCTCTCTCTTGTGCTCACCCCTCTACTTTGCCAAGCATGGTGCCCTTTCTCGGGTACGGCTTCTCCCTGAGGACCTGTCCAAGACACACAGACAAAATCTGGCCCTCCTTCCTGGCTTCTCCGGAGCCCTCTGGCAGCATAGTCAACAATCTTTGCCAACCCTGAAGTTCAGATAAGTCGATTCTTACCTTGTTTTCCTTGTTCAATTGTACGGCATTCACATGCATGTAAGGTGATTGAAAAGACCTTGACGGGGTCAAACGCACCTTGGTCCTCAGAGTGACATCTTGCCTTATATCTCCTTAAAGACATGCTCCAGTTAATACGTGTTTCATTCCACTCAACTGCTGCTTTTATGAGCACTGGGCTGCGGACCCAAGTAAAACAAATCCTCCAATTGTTTCTGTATGTATCATGGCGTTGCCTCTGGGTCTAGGCGACGAGTCACATGGAGCTGTGATCCACACGGAAGGCTGTGAGACTTCACCTGCGCGGTGTGTAGTGCTTCGGGGCACTTCAAGCCCTCACTCGCTCACACACATGCAGCAAGCCAGGTAGTGTCGTCTGCAGCCACAGGTTGCCGATCCGCTTTCCCCGCCCACCCTGGTGCTGGGTTCTTCTTGCTGGGACACAGCTTCCCGGTTACCTGGCCAGCATGCAGGTGGAGTTAGGTATGATGGGAGGAGCGCTGGCCATGGCCCCAGGTTCACATCAGACTGCTAACTCCAGGTCCGTGGTGCAAGCCCACCTGTTGTTCCTTAGGAAGAAGATGAGGCATCTGTTCCCGTAAAGATGACAGCCCCAGGGGCCCTCCCTAAGATGGCGAGGCGCCGAATCTCTCTGTATCCGCGGAGGGAAAGGACCCTTCCCCAACGCACACCTTTCCTGATTTTAAGCCACAGCATATGGTCCCCCGGTTCTGCTCAAACCGCCATCCCGTGGCCCATGTGAGCACAGAGAAGTGTCTGGAATTCCCCTTCTGCTCAAGGCTGCCCGTGGTTGTGATGGCCCACACCGTCACGTCCCCCCGCAGAGTCTCTCGGACCCAAGTGGGCCTCTTTCTGGTACTCTCTGCTCTGAGCCAGGGTCTGTGTGACACCAGCCATGTTTTCCTCTCGTGGCACAGTCATCGTGCCTCGGACAGCTAAGCCCAAGATCAGCGGTTGAAAACTGCAAGCAGCTCCTTGGGAGAAGGAGCGGGCAGCTTCACATGAGGCCATGTCAATGTCGAGAAGCAAATCCACAGATGCTCCAGTGTGTGTAGGAAGGAGTTTTATTTTATGTACAAGAGTAGTTGAATATTAGAAAATATCCCAGCCCGGTCCAGATCAAGTCCACAAGCCCACCTGTGCAATATCAATCTATAAAGCCTTCTTCGGACTCATGCAACACACACAATGGCGCCAAATGCAGGGAGATCACAGGCCAGTGGGTGGGAAGTCTTGTGGATCCAGGGGCAGTGTGAGCATCTCAGCGCTGGCAGGGGTTGTCATGGGGCTTCTCCAGCTCAAGGCACTAGCATTATTCCATGTGTCTTGTCAGCTGCAATGCCTCCCAGGGAGTGAGTGGAGAGAGAGGAGGAAATAGAGGAGTTCCCAGAATTCTCAGGAGACCATGCCCACAGAGCCCTCATTGGCTATATCCCGATTGACAGGCTACACTCCACCCTACACTCTTTTTTTTTAATCATTTGATTGGGGGCTCATCCAACTCTTTTTTTTTTTAATTTCTGTGCATCACTGCCCTCTGGTGGTCGTGGGAACTTCCCAGCGCTGCTCCTGAGAGCCGCCGCTGGATTTGAACTGCCAAGCCCGCAGACCGTAGTCCCACACCCAACCACTTACGCCACCGGGGCTCAGCCCCATCCAACTCTCTTTTTTTTTTGGCATCACTGCTCTCCGGTGGTGGGAGTACCCATCCAACTCTTAAGATCAATAAATACATCAGTTGTATGCAGTCCACATTTGCACATTTGTTGCCATCATTCTTGAAACATCCTCCTTCCACTTAGATCCCCAGCATCAGCTTCCCATATTTCCCTTCCCTCCCCCATGAATCTTTAATAATTTACAAACTCTTTTGTCATATCATACACTGTTCAATGGGTCCCTTCACCCACTTCCCTATTTTCCATACCCCAGGGAGGAGGTTATGTGCAGATCCCTGCAATGGGTTCCCCCTTTCTACTCCCCCTTCCCTCCACCCTCCTGGTATTGCCCCTCTCACCACTGGTCCTGAAGGGATCACCTGCCCTGGATTCCCCATGTCCCTGGCTCCTATCTGTTCCAGTGCCCATCCCCTGGTCTAGCTGGATTTGTAAGGTAGACTTGGGATCATGAGAGTGCAGGGAGAGGAAGCATTTGAGAACGAGAGGAGAGTTGCATATTTCGTTGTTGCTACACTGCACCTTGACTGGCTCATCCCTGCCTTGTGACCCCTACTGATGGCCTTTGGGTCCCCAATCTGTACTCTCCCTCATTTGTAATGATATCGTTTCAGACATTAAAGAACTGAAAAAACAATAATTTTATCACCCTACACCAGATCTTTGCTCTAGTCTGCGTGCTTACCCAGCATGTCGCCATCTCTGGAGAAGAGCTCCACCGCCGACTCACACCACTCTGCCCCTCCTTTCCTTACAGCCACTACCTTTCCTTGCGGGACTTTCCTGTGAAGTTTTTCTGGAAGCACAATGCCTCCCTTGGTCACCATTCACCTGAAAGGCACTGCTTCCCTCCAATGCTTGGTCGAAGAGGGAGAGAAACTTCCTCAATGCCCGTCTGCCTCCCAAGAGCCCACAGACAAACTCCTCGCCCCCTTCAACACGCACACATGTTCTCTAGCAGCGCTGGGGGTGGGTCCACAAGCCCCTTGCCTGCCCGCTGGGGCGGCATCTCTGTGAGGTTTCCTTTCTCCAGGGTTTGCTCGCAAAATGTCTTCTTTCAGCTCGTGTACTGTGTTGTTCTGTGTGCTGGCTTTCGGGGATCTCTGTCATTGTTGGGTGTCAGGGTCTCTTCTGACATGCCCCCCCACCCCCACAACCTTTGCTCTCTTGGTGAACGAGGGTCTGCAGGTCCTCCCACAGCCCCTGGGGTCTCCTGTCCTTTGCCATGGGTGTGTCACCGCGGGGTTTGGAAAGGCCTCTGATCCAGGTCGGATGTTCCCGGTGTCATGTCTGGCTCTGCTAAAATTGGCCTCATGCCCTCCAGCTTCAACCTGAACATGAATGCAAGCAGCTGTGGGTCTATTCCCCAGCCGCCCTCAGCCTGCTTCTGGCTGCTGGCACTGAGCTCACCCATCATCCCTTTCTCCGTGCGTGGTTCATCAGACTAGGGGCGGGTGGGGGCACCTGGAAAGCCTCCAGGCATGCTGTTGCAAATGGTCTTGGTGATGAATGGGCTGTTGGTTGTAGCAACTTCTGTGTTGCCGTCGCCAGGGCCCTGTGTCCTAACTTGCGGTTTTCACATTCAGCCCCCGGTGACTGTCGGTGCAGCCTGGTTTCCTGCTGGCTCAGGCTCAGGCTGCCAAGTGGAGGGGATTCTCCCGCTCCTTCTCCCTGGCTACAGAGGTCGCACGTTCCTGTGAACGTAGCCAGATCAACGTGTAGGCGCACGGTGGTCCCCCCCACCCCGTCACGCGCAGCCTTGCCCTCTGAGAAATCCTGAAATGCCCTTGTCGATGACGAATGCATCCTGGTTTCTGTCTCCTCTCTCCCCTCCCTTCCCCTCTCCTCCCTCCCCTCCCATGTCCCATGTCTCCCCTCTCCACCCACCACCCCCCAGGACGTGGTGTCCCGAATGCTGCACGTGGACCCCCGGCAGCGCCTGACGGCGGTGCAGGTACTAAAGCACCCGTGGATCGTGAACAGAGAGTGCTTGTCCCAAAGCCAGCTCAGCCGGCAGGATGTCCACCTGGTGAAGGTACCTCGGGGCTTCCCCGTGCGGGGGCTACTGGGCCCGGGGTCAGGAGCCCCTCTGGCAGCTGTCCCTACTGAGTAGCTTTTGTGTGAGTGGGTGGGGGGTCCCACTGAGCGCCCCCCCAAAGCACCAAAGTCCTCTGATGTAGACCAGAGGGCTGCAACCCTGTCCTGGGAGGGTCCCGGCCAGAAATACTTCCTGTGGCCCCTCTGATGTCATCAGGGTAGGATGTGGGCATCTGTGAGCAGTGGGTCTCAACTCAGTGGACACAGAGGGCCTCAGACTCCTTACCCCACAGGAGGCGGGCTGGCTGGGCAACCTTCCCCTCCCGGGCCTGTCCTCTGGCAGTGCCCTCCCCTGGGAAGTGCAGGCTACCCCCGTTGTCCAACTTGGGGGGGAGGAGGGCAGACCCGTGAGGGACCCAGGCCAGTCCCAAATACCGGGAGCGGTCACCAGCAGGGTGGATGCAGTCCTGGCTTTGGCTGTTGGTTTCACTGATCCCGGGTCACAGCACAGTGAGGTCAAGGTGGGACCAGGGGCACAAGAGGGTGGTGACCCCAGCACACTACTCACGTCTGGAGGAGATTATCGTACAGCAGGGCCCCTGCTCCCTGCCCCTCTGCCAGGACACTGAGCGCCCTGCATTCAGCGGGGAGGTCCCTCCCACCCCCCACAGCACCCCCACCCCTGCAGAGGGTGGACCCCCCCCCCAAGTCTAACCCTGCCCAGACTCACGGCGCTCCTTGCTCCACAGGGGGCCATGGCCGCTACCTACCTGGCCCTGAACCGGACACCACAGGCGCCCCGCCTGGAGCCCGTGTTGGCGTCCAGCCTGGCACAGCGCCGCGGCATGAAGAGACTGACGTCCACCCGGTTGTAGCCCCGGCGGCTCCAGCCACACGCTTGCCAGTGGACACTGGACTGGGCGCCTGCAGGTCACCAGATAACCGCTGTCCACGTGGCCTCTCTCAGCGGGCAGCTGAGCTGGGGACCCCGGAGCCCTGCTGTGCCAACTTAGCTGACCGCCCCTCCCACCTGGCCCCCACGGCCTCCGCCTCCCTGCCTGCTGGTAGAATGCACACACCTGGGGTAGCCTGTGTCCAGCTGGTCACCTAGCCAGCTCCACCCACACCCTCAGGGCCCTGAACACTGTGGCCAGGGGCTGTCAGTAACAGATCAGACCACCCGGCTGTTCCAGAACCTTCCCCACCAACCTTCTAGGGGCTGGATGGTGAGGCCGGCGCCATGCCCACCAGGAGATCCCATCCTAATTCCAGAGCCATCCATGGGCCCCGTGTGGCCTGAGGGAGGTCAGCCCCTTCCCGCCCACCCCTGGGGCTCAGTCCTTCTGACCTCGGTCTGGGGTCTGTCTCCCACAGGGGGCGAGGGGGACCCCGGAGAAGCAGGACACCTGCCCACGCTGCCCTCCAGGGCTCAGCGGGATGAGGCCATGCGTGTTTTTTTCTGGCCGGCGGCAAACTGTGAACATGGACCGTGCCTGCCCTGCGCGGGAGGGAGGGGTCCCGGGAGCAGGGCAGGTGGGTGAGGGGCTCACCCCAGCCGTGGTGCCCTGACAACCCCTGTGTGCCGCGTGTGGCGTGTCCGTGTGGCGTGTCTGCCGCAGAGCTCTGTGTTTCAGCGACCTGTGTCCTAAGCTACTCACTGTGTTTGTGGGCCTGACCCGGCCAGGTGTGCTCTGACTAGCTTTCCTCTGTGACTTTGTCTTCAGTGGAGCCACTCCTGCTGCCCCAGGAGCATGGAGGGGGCGCCTGCTGGCCTCTGTCCTCGCCCCCCACCCCTCACCCCATGACCAGGGCAAGCACAGGACGCAGAGGTCTACCCTGGGAGTCGTCATGTCCCTCCTTCATTCCGTGCAGCCCCCACAGGCCCAGAGGGTCGGAGGCCCCTTGACGGCAGAGCTCATAGGCCTGGGCCGGGATCTCGCCCACCCCCACCCCACCAGACCCCGGGCAGTGGATCAGATGAGCTCAGATGAGTGGTCATGGTCTTTCCTCCTTCCTTCCCTGTCAGGCCCTCTCATCCACACACGAGGGTCCGGGCTCTCGGGCCTCAGTGAGGGTGCAGCCTGCCCTGTTTCGGGGAGGCTCCTAGACACGGATCACGGGGGGACCATCGACCTGTGCCCCACTTCCCTGTCAGTCCCACCATGCCCGTCAGGGGTGCTTCCGTCAGGAAAGGCTTTCCCAAGACTGGACTGCCCACATCCCAACCCCACCCACCACCAACCCCTCTGAGTTCTGTTCCAGGAGATCCAGTGTAGTCCACATCGTGGACTAGAGAGTGGGGCCTAGAGCGTTCTCCCCGAGTGCCTCCCAGGACCCTGGCGACCCAGCCTTCCCTCCCTCTGAGGACGAGAACCCACCGGGGCCCCCGCTCTGCCCGCTGCCCTGCCCACCACCTTCCAGGGGCCCCTGCTTCTGCATGGCCCAGCCAGCCCTACTCAGCACCTGTAGCTCCTGCTCCCACAAAATGATACTTGAAACCCCCCCAGAAGGAGACGTGGGTTCAGCATCTGTACCCTGGCCCCAGGGCAGCGAGGGCTGCCCTTGCAGGGGTGGCACAGATGACAGGGCTGTGCCGACACGCCCTCACCCAGTGATTTGCACAAATGGTAGAGCTCACAAGAGAACATACCCCCCACCTCCACCCCCTGGGTTACCTCGTCTCCACCGGGTCACGAAAACCACATTACTGTGTCCCCAATAAGTTGAGCCCCAACAGGTGCCTCCTGCTCATCCCTTCCTCTGGACAGTCCTGCTGTTTGGGGCAACTCCCAATTCCCCCATCAGTGTGGGAAAGCCCACAGGGTCCAGACCTCGGCGGCGGCCTCTTGCCTGTCCCTGGGTCAGCGTGTGTTTGTGTGTGTGTGTGTGTGTGTGTGTGTGTGTGCGCACGCGCACGCGTGTGACAGACGGTGCACTCTGAAGAGACCCCGTGCCCTGTGCCCACCAGTATTGCTCATGAGATGGTGTTCTTCTCCAAGCCGCACGCCGGGGCTGCTGCTGCTGCTGTGCTTTCCTCGGGCCCACGGCCGCGGGGACTCGAGTTGTCGCCCACCCTCGAGAGCCACGGCGCCGTCCGTCCGTCTGTGGTGAGAAGCAGCCGTGGCCGAGGGGGCTGGTCCCGCGGCCCCAACTGTGCACTTTGTGTATGAGCTCCCTCTGTGTGCACGGCGGGGGTGTGCCCACGCTTCCGTGCTGTGTTCGTGCTGAGCGGCGCTGTACAGATATTTATTACGCTTTCCAGACTTTCTGAATCGGTTTTTTGAATAAATCTGGGTTTTATGAAGTGCAACGTTTTTCCTTCTTCATGGTAACCATTTGGCATCTGTCTTCACTGCTCTGGCCTGGCACATTCTCAGGCAGCCACGGTGTGGGCGGCGACAGCTCCTCCGCAGGCAGGGGACTGCTGGCCAGGTGTGTTTGTCAGCCAGTGCAAGGGAACACATGACAACTGAACACACAGCACACCTCTAACACAGTACACAACAGGCAGCACATCTGCACACAGCACATCTAACAACGCTAGGACATGCCACACACCTCTAACACAGGACACAACACGCAGCATATAGTGTGTGTACATACGGGGCACATGTACATAGGGTGCACGTGAAGCTTGCCTGTGCACACAACACATGCATGCTACACACAGCACACATGCATACACATCTGACACGATGCATACTCAACACACAGTGCACTTGTGTGCACAACATGCACAGCACACCTGCGATCAGCACATACACACAATGTCTTCATACAACCCAGTATACCCACGCAACATATACCTGTGCAACATGCATGCATACCACACACAGGTACACCCAAGGCACAGTCACAACACACATGCTCAGATCATACATGCCATACACACAAGCATACCACACACGTGGACAATACACACAAGGGCACATATAATACACAGACACTCATGCTAGGCTGCACACGCACCTGGTGTACACACACAATACACATACATGGATGTGCACAGCACACCCTTACCACCATATACAGCACACAGACCCCACGCTCAGTGCACGTCAAGCTCACACACAGGACAGGTGGCCCACAGTGTAGTGCTCAACTGCCAATGGGCAGGTTGGCCAGTCAAACCCTACCACCATATGCACCTTGAAGACAGGTGAGCCGTCGGCTTTTTTGAATGCCCCCTACAGTGGCCCTGCCTGGACACCAGCAGCCGGCCGGCCCACATGTCAGGAGAGGCTGTCCTGCCGGCCCCGGGCCATGCAGTGGCAAGTGTGCACAGGTCGGGAGCCAGACTCCCACTCTGGGGGCTCTGACCGTCTGTCCTTGCCCACGGGCACACTTGTGCCTCACTGTCCCCCCCAGCTTTTCACAATGTGTCCATGGTCACAGTGGGGGGTGTGGTGCCCCCCCCTTGTCCCTCAAGTTCCTCTCAGAATGGACACTCACTGAGGAGCTTCAGGAAGCCTGTCCTAACCCTCAGCGCTGTTCTACAAGAGCTTTGTTTTTAGGACTGGCCTTCCTGCGGGGGACAAGCAGAATGCAGAGGGCCAGGCGGTGGAGAACACAAAACGGGCCGGGGTGCAGGCCGGGTGACGGGTAGACCCGATGTGGCCCAGGCCTGTGCGTGTCCCAGCAGCTGCTGGCTTGGGGCAGCATGGGCTTGCCACATCTTTCTTTGAGGCGCTGCTGAGCCATGGGCACCACGCAGAGGCTCCCCGCAAGCTCCCTCACTGCCTGGGGTCCACGCCGGCCTGCTGCCGCCCTGCCCTGCAGGACCTCTGAGTTGGGGCTCTGCTCCGCGGCCATGGGGTACTGGTGATTAGGGGCCAGCCCCTGGGGCCCTACCCTATGGCGACCCCCCCACACACACCCATGGACGAGGAAGCACCTGGGCCAGGGCCTGTGTCATCCTCACCATTCACACCAGGCGGCATTGATGGGAGGGCTTTAAAAGCTATGATTGAGGTCTGGATCGTGCAGGACATGTAGCCAGAGTGGACGTGTGTCTCACTGTGCACCTGGGGGGGGGGGCATGAGCGAGATATTTGGCTGCTTTATGGACCTTGCAGGCGAGCAGCGAGCCACGTCTCCATTGACGGCGGCCGAGGTGACTGCTGGTATCCCAGCCCAGAGCCAATGCCCACGCACGGCCCCCCTGCAGGACGGGGCAGGACTGCTTCCAGGGCTCTCCGAGACTCACTGAACCCCCGCCTCGCCACCCGCTGCTCCCCAGGGAGCCCAAGGTGATCACAGCTGGGTTGTGCTTACCTGTCTGCGGGGAACAACTTCCCGTCTCTCACCTCATCTTCTTGTGGTTTACCGTGTGGCACCTGGCTAAAGCAGTCAGAAAGCACAGACCAGTCCTGCTTTCCTTGCACCCCCGTCAGGCCCTGTGCATGTGAACGGAGGCTTGGATCCCAGAGGAAGGGGCTGTGGGGTTGGGAGAAAGGGCAAGGCCAGCCATTCTCACGTTTTGATAACGACATGGAATGTGGTGCATGAAAGGTAAACTGAGGCAGGGTTCAGACAAAGACATGAAGCAAAAGGTGGCTTTATTGGGGGGAAAAGACCTCTCAGAGGGGAAGGGGGAGCACAGAGAGGTGGAAGCATCTTGAGCTTCAGGGTAGGTCCCCAAAACTAGAGTGTAGGTGAGGGGAGTCACCCCTGGTCCTGGGGCAGTGGGATATATCTCTAAATATGGCTGGAGCTAAAGGCAGGTGGGATGATTAAAAAGGGGGAGTGAGGTTTCTGGTGCTGTGGTTGCTAGGAAACCATGCTAGAGGGAGGGGATGATGTTTTGTTCAGGGAGGTCATCTTGTCCCTGGGAAACAATACCAGGAAGAGGAGGGCTGTGTTCTGCTTGGTGAGATAAGTTGTGGGAAACACTGAAGACAGGCACTTTGAAGTTCAGGTGCTTTGAAGTTTAGCAGATCAACCGGAGGCTGGAACAAGGGGTGCCTGGCCCCAGAGAAGCAGGAACTGGGGGTGGGGGGGGCTCTAGACTGGAACAAGAGACTGCCTGATCTGGGCCTGGCCCACACAGTACATGCAGCTGAATCACTAAGCACAGGTCATGCGTGCTTGCCTGGCATGTCAGGTCACCTGACATGCAAGTTTCAGGTTGTAAAACCTATCTTTGGGGAGGGGGGTGGTGCTGGGATTGGACACAATTCCATCCCACGGCCTGATCAGGACAGACTAGCCCTTCCCCACACTGCTGAGCACGGAGTGGTCAGTCCCCCTTCGGGCCGTTTCAGCTGCCATGGCAACTCGGAGGGGTCTGTGTGACCCGCTAGAGCAGCGGTTCTCAGCCTGTGGGTCGAGACCCCTTTGGGGGTGGAATGCCCCTTTCACAGGGGTCACCCATTTCATAAGAGCAGCAAAACGACAGTGGTGAAGTAGCAATGAAAATAATTTTACCTCCCACCGCATGAGGAACTGCTTGAAAGAGTGGCGGCCTGAGGAAGGTGGAGAATCGCTGCTCAGGGCTCTATGAGGTGCGCTGGTGGCACAGTGGGTTAAGCAGCAGGCTGTTAACTGCAAGGCCGGCAGTTCAAACCCACCTGCAGTTCCTCGGGGGCGGGGTTGGTGAAAGCTGGAACCAGCTCGGCCAGCCCGAGGTCAGCTCGCACGGCTCTGCTGGCCGTGTAAGTGCCTGGTGTAGTGGTTACAGATTGGGCAGCCCACTGCAAGGTCAGCTGTTTGAAACCACCCACTGCTTTCTGCTCCTCGAGAGTGACAGCCTTGAAGCCCACAGACAGAGGCAGCTCTGCCCTCTGCCGTCTGATCCCTGTGAGAGAGTCTGTTTCTGGTCACTCCAGGGAAAGAGGAGGCGGTCTGCTCCCAAACAGGCTGGAACAAGAGCGGCTTCTCACTCACTCGCTCGCTGTGCGTCTGCAATGACAGCAGCCTCCCACGAGGGGCGGGAGACCAGCGCGTCCACCCCAGAGCTGGAGGTAGTCATCACCTGGCTCCAAGACCGGGGGTGGAGGGTGGCTGGGTGCTGGCTCCTTCCGCAGCTCCGGGCGGGCCACTCCATCCGTGGGCTCAACAGAACTCCAAGTCCACAGCTTCCTTCGGTCCTAGGAAACGCCAAATTGCGATCCTAAATCCCCCATCTAAACCCAGCCGAGAAGGTCGGATATCTGGGTTTCAGATGTTTATCCAGTAGCGCGGTTTATCAGCTCCGACACTCAGACACCACCACATGCATCACGCCCACACAGCAAAGAATCTGGGGGTCTCTGGACCCAAGTCCCTCTCTGGTTCCTTCACTGATTGCTAGTCTCAATCCTGGTTGCTCTCCTCAAGTGTCAGCCTGGGTCTGACCCTGCCGTGGATCCCGGCTGGTTCTCTGCCCGGGGGACCCTGCAGTGCCCTCCTCACTGGGCAGCAGGCAGGTTACAATGGGGCAGGGGCTGGCAATCAGCGGACTAGTTGGCGGCATTGATGGACTCATGATGTTGGTAAGGGAAGGGCTACCAAGCTAGGTAAGCAGACACCTACCTGTTGCACATTAAGCAGCTAGGTAAGTGGGCACGTGGTGGGCATTGACAAACTAGGTAAGTGGGCATGTGGGCATCAACACTCTAGTTGCTCTAGCAGTTACATGTTGATGGCCTGCTTCTTTGGTGCCCACTGGGTCTCCCCTGGGGAGGACACTGATCTGGTCCCGTTACTTAGCGTGGGGAGTCACAGGGCCCTCCCACCATAAGAGAAGGCAGTGGTTAAGCCCTTGGACTTGAACAGAAAGGTGGAGCTGGAACCCACCCAAAGTGTTCTGGGGAGTTAACTGGATCCTGGGATGATCAGCACTCTACAAGACCTGGGGGGCCACCCTCAAGTCCTCCAGGCCAGGTGTGTCAGGCTTGGTGTGGGCAGGCGACATCCTGGCAGCTTCTGGGACCCCGGAGGTCTTCTAACAAGCCACCCCACAGATGACCGGTCTTTGGGGCCCTCTCATCACGTCCCCATATGCGCCGTATTCTGCCTGGCACCCCGCCTCTCATTGTGTCTGCTGTCGTGGCTGGCATGCATTTTCCCTGCTAGAAGCAGTACCTCCTGTATCTCAAACACCAGCGGTCACCCAGGGTGGGCAGACTTCAGTGGCCCTTCCAGATTTAAGGCCCTGGACCAGATAGACAGATGCAGTGGTTGCAAGAATGGACTCGGGTCAAGTATGGCAGATGTAATTAGATTAAAGTGTAATACCTTATCATTTGGCCACCCCTTTGACCCATCTCATTTCAAAGTTGTTTCATAAATAGACACACACAACAAAGGTGGAATACACATGGATTCAGCCCTGATGAATCCCCATGATCATGGACCAGGGATGGGAGCAGTCTTGCTATCCTGCAGGAGCTGTCTGGAGAAAGTAGGGAAACAATGCACAGAAATGCATATGTGAGAGAGCGTTTTATATAAAGGGTAAGTGTATATTAAGAAAGCATCCCAACCCAGCCCTGTCTAAGCCCATAGGTCTAACACATGTCCCACCCCAACCAACAAAGCCCTCCTCTAGCTCACAAAACACACACAATGATGCCCACTGTGGGAGGGAAGCTGAAACAGTGCGCATGTCAGCATCTTAGTGCTGGCAGGGGTCTCCACACAGCTGCACCAGCACCCAGGCTGCATCAGGGTAGGTTCAGGCGGCTTCTTCTCAGGGATGTCTGGTAGGAAGTGAGCCTTGCCAGCTGAAGCAGGGAACTGGCTAAGGCAGCTGCACCTTAACCCAACCATCAGGGAGCAAGGGTCCCAAGAACTAGAAAGGCGAGACTCACCGGGCATTTATCTCTCTGTCCTTCACCGAATCCCATGTGTTTATCGACCAGGTCGGCACAATAAACCTTAACTATCTCAATCCACTCCTTGCCAACGTGGTACCTGTACACAATTCTTTTTTTTTTTTTTGGGGGGGGGGACATCACTGCCCTCAGGTGGTGGGAGTAGGAGGCCCAGCCTTTCCAAGGAGCTAGAATCGAACCTCCATCCCAGTGGGCCACAGTCCCATGCACAACCACTACGCCACCGGGGCTCAGCCCCTGTACACAATTCTTTAGCCTACTAATTGCAGTTGAGTAATACCTACACCTTAATCCTATAATCCTACGAATATAACCCCCTACCTATGAAAGTTTGTAAGCCAACCACTTCATGCTTTATTCCCCCCGCCCTATTTTTGGGTATCCAATTTCTGTACTGCCCACTTATATCAACCCAGTGCTCTGAAGAGACAATCATATTTTCAGACGTGAAGAATCTTCATTCCAGTTGGAACCTTGTGAAGTCCTCATTCATAAGTAAAATCAAATCAGGACAGACCATGCATAAAGTCAGCAACAAGATATACCAGATCACAGGCTCAAAAATCTCTGCTTCTGATCAACTCAATGTAGGCTGCCTCACTTAACCTCCACAGGGTGCCCATTGGGCAATTTGTCTTTAGACCACGACACAAATACCTAACAAGCCTACCCCCCTTTAGACCAGTCAACCTGCTCCCATCTTCTCCTCTTTCCTGTAAACCAAGTCCACAGGTGTCAGTGGTCAGACTCAACCTGTCTCTTTATTGCTGCATTTATCCCACTTCCACGCAGCCAGAGAATCCAGGTGGTCATCTAGCAAGCATTTTAGTCTGCTCAGGCTCCTTTCAACGTTCAGTCTTTGAGAGGAGTTTTCTTCATGGTTCCACTGATTCCTGAGTGCTCCACAGCACTGGGTGGGGCATATCTTCTCAAAGTTTTCTTTGCAGGCATGGCCTAAACCCATCTAAAGATAAAAGTTTAATGACTGAAAGAAAGTGGGCTTACAAGATTTCTATTTTCATACTTCCCATATTATTTATGGGAAAACAATGAGTCAGCAGTGTGGCTTTATCTGAGCTCTGGCTAGCCAAAGAAGAAAAACTACCATGAGGGAGAGATCAAACAAGCATCTACTCTCCCTCTTATGATTTGTTTCTCCAGTACCCCACTCTCGGTACCTAGCCAGTGCAAATGTCCTAATGGAGTTTGGGGGACGAGAAGCTGGAATGTCTCAAAGGACTGGGCCCAGCATGTCCAGGACACACCCTGGGGTCAGCACGACCTGAGGGTGGTCAGTGTGCTCAGGGGGTTCAGTACGCCTTGGGGTCAGCATGCCCCCAGGGGGGTGGGGGTCAGCAGAGAGCACCAGCCCAGAAGCACCAGCCCATGGAACCAAGGGAGTAGGGTCTGGCGAGCTGCTTCTGTGAAGATCACAGCCTGGCGGTCACCAGGAGTGAGTGGCAGCTGGGACACCAGCACAGGGGCAGGCAGAGCTGCCCTGCCCGACCTGTGGTGGTTGCACACAGGCTCAGAAGGGTTCTCAGCAGGCTCTAGGCCCCGCTCACTGATCACATTCTTTAGATGTTTAACTGTCTAGGCCTCTGAGTCCAAATGGAGGCTGGCGAGAGAAGGACAGGCAGGCAGGGCAGGCAGGGAAGGATGACGGGGACCTTGGCTCTGGAACACCCTCCGGCCCTGAACGGAATGCACCCTGCCCCGCCCTCCATCTGTAACGGAAACCACAGCTCTCCGAACAATCTGTCTGAGCAGCCCCAGAGGGCAGTGTGGCCCACCGGCAGCAGTCACAGGAGTCAGGGAGGACATGGGGAGAGGGCCACAGGAGTGACCCAACGGCATGTGGGAAACCTGTCGAATGGAAAATGAATTTGTCCTGTAAGCTTACACACACACACACACGAAAAAGGAAAGCCAGGCAGGAGGACCCACATTGTCCATTTTTATGCTCACTGACCTTGCTGTTGCTGTGTGCTGTGTCAGACTGAGAGACCCTGTGGCAACGGGAGACACCGCCGGTCCTGGTCCTGTGCCAGGCTCCCCCTTGTTAGGGTGGTCTACATCGTTCAGTGGGAGAAAGACAGGCTTTCCCCTCCCACAATGAACCACAGTCTCAGAAACCCACGGGGCAGTTCCTGTGTGCCGCAGGGTTCCTTCCTCGTGTCGGTGACATGAGAAATCTCTCCCCACACTGAGGAGGAGACTTGGAAACTGTCCTGGGGGTGGCTGGGAGGTCGCTGAGAGGCAGAACAGACCCCAGAGCTTAGTTTGCTTTGAGGTCTGAGGTTATTACCAGGCCCCAAGTAGTGAGAGAGGGAAGATTTTTGTGGCCCAGTGGTGACCAGTTTGGTGGAGATTTGCAAGGCCATAAGTTTGAATCTACCAGCTGGGCTCCATGAGAGAAAAAATGGGGTTTTCTACTCCCCTGAAGAGCTACCTCAGAAAGTCACAGGCAGGCCGTCATCTCCTGTCTAATGGGTCTCTGTGCAGTGAGTTGAGTGGAGGGAGCAGTTAATGCTCAACTGCAGGTAAAGGGCGGGTTAGAGCCGCACCCCTCTCAGAGGTCTGGCGGTCTACTTCTGAAAGAGTGGCCAATGAAAGCCCATGGGGCGGTTGCAGAGTGTAAGGGCTAGCACTCTGGACTCTGAAAGCCCATGGAGCCTGGTCAGTCAGAGGCAAGACGTTGGCCACTGCTCTGGGGCCTTCCTGTGGGATTGTAAAAGGAGCCCTAGTGGGTAGTGGTAATGGGCTGGACCGCTAGCCTAAGGTCAGCAGTTCTAAACCACTGGCTGTGCCGATGGAGAAACATGAGGCTTGCTGCCCCTTCCCTAAAGTTACGGCCTCAGAAGCTCACAGGGCCGGTTCTACCCTGGCCTAGAGGGTCACTGTAACTTGGACGCAGTGATGTCTGTTTTTTGGGGGGAATGCAAAACTATTTCAAAAGACCCTAAACCGGAACAAAAAGTGAATGATTCGACCCCAAAGCACTTTGCAATGTCCTGGGGACGTCTTTTGGACGGACAGTCCAGGCTCATCGATCACCCAAGCCTGGAGAGGGACCAGCAGGTAGGATGACGGGTGCCCTCCCTCCACCCCCACATACCCTGAGCCTTCCTTAGGGGACGAACTTAAATCTGCCTACTGTTCCCTATGGGAGCGCTGGTGGCAGCAGCAGTTACCAGTGGCAGTGATAACCAGAAAGGATGCAATTTAAGATGAGGCTTAAACGGATGTCCTGCTCCGGTAAGCGGTGAGTTTTGGAAACCCCCATGGACAAGCCTACACTGACCTACAGTGTCACTAAGAGCTGGGAAGGACACGATTGCAGTGGGGTTGTATTGTTCCCTAGAGAAGAACCCTGACGGTGTATGCTTAAGGGTTGGGCTGTGATCTGCATGGTCGGCAGTTCAAAACCACCAGGGGATCCAAGGGAAGAAGGCTGGGCCTTCCACTCCCATAAGCAGTTACTGTCTTGGCGTGGGGTGGGGGGTGGGGGGCGCCCGTCTTTATGAGTCAGCACGGACTCAGTGGCGGCAAGTCGCACAAATGAGTGAGGGTCCCTGGGTTACACATCGGGACTGCCAAGCACAGAGTCGGTGGTCCAAAGCCGCTAGCTGCTCCAAGGGAGAAAGAGAGGGCTGTCTGCTCCCATAAAGATCTACAGTGTGGCAAAATCTGGATGGAATTGCCATGGGTAGGAAGAGGGCATTTTAATGTACAAATAAGTATATTTTACACACTTCTTTGCACCTGGATCTAGGAACAGACCCCAACGACCTCCTAGCTCAATTCCCTGTATTATTTTTACTTGTTGAGCAGCAGCCCACCGAATGGCCAGGAGAAGTTATTAACCCGTTCCATGGCAGGACACGCCCCCGCGGACACCGGAAACCACACGAGCTGGTCCGTCCAGGAGGTGTGTCTGGAGATGGCCCGGGCTGGGAAGGACAGCTCATTCTCAGAGCTGGTTCCCACTCACTGCCCCCGCCGACCAGAGAGCGCTACTGTCAGAAGAGAAGATCCCGACGCCAACGGCTGACAGGTTAGCAGCTCCGTGCTGCCTCACCCCCTGCGCCACCAGGCCTCATCCGTTGCCCTGAATTGCCCTTGAAAGAGACTTAGTTCCAGTAGGTTCTATTCCTGCCGGGTCTTCCGGCCGTACCACCCCTGCCCCGCCCCCCGCCCCCAGTCCTAGGCATTTTAATGAACTCAGTCATGTATACATCCAGTCGGTATTCAGATAAAAATACACACACACACATCAAATGTTTCTTCCCTCCGGGGGCCAGACTTTTCCCAAGGACCCGCTCGCGCCTCTGCACGCAGCCATCTGCTGGGCAGCGGTCAGCAGCCTGTGGTCACCGCTGTAAGGCCCGCGGCTGTCACACCATGGACCCCACGGTACGGCCTCCCCGGGCCTCCACCGTGCAGAGAACCGCGCCGTACGGGTCCATGGCTCTGACCTCCGGCACGCAGACCGCCAGGCCTTTCTAGCGGGGCTCACGGGGTCGGCGGCCGGGCTAACCAGAAGCCACAGTCCGCGGCCCCGCCGGCTCAGCCGCCCCCAGGTTCGGTGGGAAGTCCGCGGTCCTCGGTGCGAAGTCGCGCGCCTCTGCCGCGGGCCAGCAGGCTGCGGCGCGGGCTCGGAGCGGGCGGCGGGAGCGCGCAGAGCCCGGGTCTGCAAGGTGCCCTTGCGGAGAGCCGCGCGCGCGCCCGCGGCCGCCCGCGAAGCGCGCGCCCGCGCCCCTCACACCCTGTCACCGCCTCGCCGCCGCCTAGCGACCGCCAGCCAATCCCCGCCGGAGTCCGCCCACTTTCGAGCTTCAGGCCCCGCTTCGCGCGCTGTCGCGTCACACCCGCGAGCCAATCGGCGCCGTAGTCGGGGCTCCGCGCCGTCCTATTGGCCGAGCGCGGGGCGCGTCCCGGCCGTCCGGCGTGGCAGCTGTCGTGCGCGGCCGGGTGCTCGGGTCGCGGCGGCCGATCTCCGCTAGTCTCTGGGCTCCGGCAGCGGCGGTCCGGCTCGGCCATGGCGGGGACGCTGGTGCGGAAGGCGGCGGAATATGTCCGCAGCAAGGACTTCCGCGACTACCTCATGAGGTGAGCGAGCCTGCCCGGACCTCCCGGGGCCCTGACGCGGAGGCTGCGCGCGCCACCGGGAGAGCGCAGGAGCCGCGGGCACGCGGGCGGGACGCGGGGTGCGCGCACGGACTGGGCGCCCACGCGTGACGGGACCTCCCGACTTCGGGGCCCCTTGCCGGCGCGCGGCCCCGGCGCAGTGTCCGGCCGGGGCTGCGGGTGCCCTGGCTGGGGGTGCGCGCGGCCGGCCGCCAGCAGGTGGACGGGCGCCCAGGTGTGAGGTTGGGCAATGCAGCCGCGTGACCTGGAGTTCTTCCAGGCCCGCGGTGAGCCGCCCCCCTCCCCCCCCCTTCTCCCCCGTGGCAGGAGAATAACTAGAACTAGCTTGGAGTTCAGTTTTTCACCTGGAGGAGGTCACCTTCCGCGGGAAGGAAAAGGCGGGGGCGGGGGGGAGGGTTTCACCGAGGAGGAAGACTGTCAACCCCTGGGGAACGGTGAGGCTCGCGGACGAGAGAGGCGCCCTGGCACGTGCCCCGGGAGCGCCCAGGCCTCCCATGCTGCTCCTTATCGTCCCCTCTCTCGGAGCGCCCGCATTGACTGTGAAAGTTGGGAACGTGCCAAGCACCCAGGGGCGTAATTAATTTTCGGTGGTGTTTCTGTGCGCGGCGGGCCGATCGATAGTTAGGCGCTTGGCCGCAAACCAACACCCCTCGGCCACCGTATTGGAGGACACTTGGCAGCCTGCTTCTACAAAGATCCCAGCTTAAGAAGCCCCGTGGGGCAGTTCTCTGCCCTGTAGGGTCAGGACAGTGGGGCCTGCAGCAACACTGGAGCCCGGCAGGCAGCCAGAGGAAGTGGACTGAAGCTCTTTGGCAATCGCACCTTGAGCCAAGCTGGATTTCAGCAATTTCCAGATGGTTTTAGCCTGGAGCTCACCCTGTGCCTTGCTTCCTGTGGGCTTCACGGGGCAGTTGGGGTAATCTGTGCCGACTCACCGAACCACTGAGTGGGACTCTCACAGTTGCCCATGAGCCCACCTTTGCTGCCACTGGTGGTTGGTTCTGCTCCAGGGCGGGCT